>JAYESA010000015.1:36931528-37143846 GCA_036927795.1 Iris macrosiphon | reverse complement strand
ATGATAAGGTGTCTAAGCACACACTGGGAAGGGTAGTCAAGGAGTGTCGGATTGGCAAAGAGCCTAGATACACATTGAGGATGGAAATTTGGGTGTGGTAGGATGAGCAAGGGGGGCCCAAATACACACTGGGAGGAGACACGAAGGTACCTATTTGCATTATGGTATTGAGAGCAACCGGATCCAGAAAATATAGTGAGTGGGGGCATATATATATATATATATATATATATATATATATATATATTAGAAATACATATAAACTACTACTTCCCAAAATCCAGTGGGGGCTTGAGCCCCCACTGCTTTCCATGCGGATCCGCTCCTGAGAGTGATGATTAATGATTCCTCCCACCTTTTACCATATAATTGGCCAATGAAGGTATTGTACTTGATATCCTATGCTATAAGTTAAGTTTGGAGATAGAGAGGAGAAGAGAAAGTAGGAGAAGAGAGAATATGAGAAAGGAGATTGCAAGGGCCTTAAACCCTAGGTTGCATCTCATGTCTATTTATATTGATATGCAATACACCCACAATTACTATTATACCCTCATATGATAAATAACAAAAATAAAATAACTCTAACACCCTCCCTCAAGCAGGAGCATATAGATCAGACATGCCCAGCTTGCTACATAAATCAGAAAATGGAGCACGAGTGAGTGGTTTGGTGAGGATATCACCTAATTGATCCTCTGACCGAACATAAGGAGTGACAATCTGTTTCTTCAGCAACAAATCACGAACAAAATGATAATCCATCTCGATATGCTTCGTGCGCTCATGAAACACCGGATTACTTGCGATAAACATTGCCGACTGATTATCACAATACATCTCCATCGGAATAGGAATCATAATTCCCATTTCATGAAGAAGAGACTGCACCCACATCATCTCAGAAGTTGTATGAGCCATCGCACGGTACTCGGCCTCTGCACTAGAACGAGCCACAATATTCTGCTTCTTACTACGCTACATGACAAAATTGCCACCCACAAACGTACAATAGCCAGAAATAGACCTATCACTGCGACTGCCTGCCCAATCAGTATCACTGAACCCAGTCACCGTAAGCAACTGGGAAGGTTTGTACAACAAACCCTTTCCAGGTGCACCCTTCAAGTATCGAAGAATGCGAGAGATAGCCTCCCAATGTGGTTGCCGAGGGGCATGCATAAACTGACTAACTACTCCAACTGCATATGTGATGTCTGGTTGAGTAACAGTAAGATATATAAGTTTGCCAACCAAACGTCTATAATATCCAACATCCTCAAATAACTCTCCCCTGTCAGCATCAAGCTTGTCATGATAATCCATAGGAGTCTCAACTGGCCGACACTCCAACATCCCAGTCTCGGAGAGCAAGTCTAGAACATACTTGCGTTGTGACAGATACACACCCTTCTTAGATCGAGCAACCTCGATTCCAAGAAAATATCGAAGAAGACCCAAATCCTTAGTATGAAACTGACGACTAAGGTAGGCCTTCAAGTCCACAATTCCAGCATGATCACTTCCAGATATAATGATATCATCAACATAAACAATCAACACGATAATACTTGCTGAGGAAGAATGGCAAAATACTGAATGATCTGATATGGTACACCGAAAGCCATACTGAATGAGAACTGAACTGAACTTGTCAAACCAAGCACGAGGTGACTGTTTCAGTCCATATAATGCTTTCTTCAATCGACATACAAGTTTTTTATTTCCTGCTACAACATATCCCGGTGGTTGATCCATATAAACCTCCTCCTGTAAGTCACCATGCAAGAAAGCATTCTTTATGTCCAGCTGATATATAGGCCATTGGTGATTAACCGCCACAGAAATAAGAATCCGAACTGAATTCAGCCGAGCCACTGGAGAGAAAGTCTCCATATAATCCACGCCATATGTCTGAGTATACCCTTTGGCAACCAACCATGCCTTGAGGCGTTCATCAGAACCATCAGGGTGATACTTAACAGTGTACACCCATCTACAACCCACTGTTTGCTTTCCAACAGGAAGTGATGTAAGCTTCCAAGTCTGATTTTGATGTAAAGCATACATCTCCTCATTCATTGCACTTTTCCAACCAGAAGATGACATAGCCTGCTTGTAAGTTTTGGGAATAAAAATAGAAGACAATGAAACAATAAATGCATGAAAAGATGATGAAGCACGGTGTAATGAAACATAGTTAGAAATTGGATGCTTATTCTTTGTGGTACAAAGGCGTTGTCTTTTTCTGAGAGCAATAGGAAGATCATCTGGATCTGTGGTGATGGGAGCAGAAACCTCAGGCACGGAAGATAATTGGTTGAAGGCTGAATTCTGCAGAACCACTGGCCTGTCCTTGGATCTCTGATAAACCTGTAAATGGAGAATGGAGACAGAAATTGATTCAGGAATGATCGGAAGTGGTATGGAAGATATCAAATCTGTTGTAAAAGGAATACAACGGTCTCCTGAAGGAAAGAAAGGGGTAGACTCAAAGAATGTAACATCCGCACTGACATAATATTTGCGTGACTGTGGACTGTAACAACGATAACCTTTTTGAGTACGGGGATAACCAAGAAATACACACTTCAGAGATCTAGGAGCCAACTTATCTCGATTAGGTTCCAAGTTATGAATAAAAGCGACACACCCAAACACTCGAGGAGACAAGGAAAAATGTGCGACATTTGTATGTAATATGATAAATGGAACTTTGTTATTTGATACAGATGATGGCACGCGATTAATAAGATAACATGCAGTAAGAACGGCATCTACCCAATATTGTTTAGGAACATGCATATTGAACATGAGAGTTCGAGCTACATCTAAAATGTGTCGATGTTTGCGTTCGGCTATACCATTTTGTTGAGAGGTGTGGACACAACTGGTTTGATGAATCATACCAAGATCAACACAGAAACTGTTCACAGAAGATTGAGTATATTCCAAAGCATTATCAGAACGCAGAATTTTGATACGTTTATCAAACTGAATATAGACTTCATTATAAAAGGCAGATAACACATTTGGAAACTCAGATCTTTCTTTCATTAAATAACACCAAGTCATTCTGAAATAATCATCAATAAAAATAACAAAATATTGAAATCCTTTTGGACTTTTGACTCTAGACGGACCCCAAATATCAGAATAAACAAGATCAAAAGACTCTAATTGACGACTCTCGCTACGACGAGGAAAGGAACTACGGTGATGCTTGCCTAACTGACAAGCCTCACATTCAAGACTAGAAACATTACTCAAACTAGGAACAACTTGACGCAACTTAGCCAAAGACGGATGTCCCAAACGATAATGCCACTGCAACGGAGAAGTAGAAACAAAAGTGAAGGCCTTTCCAGGTAGATCTAAGTAGTACAGTCCATCTTTTTCATGTCCCGAACCAATCATCTTCTTCGTCCTGAGGTCCTGAAAAACACACGAATTGGGAGAAAATGTCACAGAACATTGAAGAGATTTGGTTAACTGGCTCACAGATAACAAATTAAATGGAAAATTAGGCACATATAATGAATCAAATAATGATAGTGATTGAGTAGGGTGAATGATACCTTTCCCAAGCACAGGACGAGTAGACCCATCAGCCAAGATAATATTATGTTTCATGGAACTACGATTATGAAAGATAGATGTTATACCAGACATGTGAGAGCTTGCTCCTGAGTCGATGACCCAAGAGGTGGATGGTGACTGTGTTGCCACAAAAGCAGGATTACCTATATGTGCCATGGTTGCAGTAGGTTGGGAGGTGGTACTAGCAAGCGCATTCAACTTCTGGAGGATCTGTTGAAATGGAGATGAGGTATCGAACGTTGAAGTCTGATTGAAACCCGAAGTATCATCTCTGGGAGCAGAAGTGGTGACCTGGGACTGCATATTTTCATCATGCACTTGATGTGCATATTCTGGTTTGCCCCACTTGTCCCAACAATAGTCTTCTACATGACCGAGCATTCCACAATAGTTACACTTCCGTGGTTGACCACGGCCACCACCACCATCGCGGCCACCACCATGACCATTGTCTCTACCACCACGGCCTCCACCTCGACCAAAACTACGACCACCATCTCTACCGCCACGTCCAATACCACGTCCACCACCACGACCAATAGCACTAGAAACTAGGGCAGAAGAATCAGTACTCGGCACCACAGAACTCTGTCCCAGAAAGGAACGATTGAGATGGGAGAAAGTATCTGCCACCGTAGGTAACTGCTCTCCAGCAAGGATTTGAGCTTTATAAGGTTCGAGCGCAGGATCCAAGCCGGCTATGATAAGTGAAACATGAAACTCTTCCTTCTGTCTCCGAGCTTCCTTCAAATCAGTAGTAACAGGATGATATTGAAGCAGTTCCTCCCACAAAGCCTTCTTTGAAGCCAGATATTCATTCACAGGCTTCCCATTTTGCTTTGTATTGAACAAAAACTCGTACAACTCATAGATACGGGCAACGTTTCGCTTCTGCGAATATGATTCTTCCAGATATGTCCAAATCTGTTTGCTTGATTCACACCACTGAACATTAGCAGCGATATGTGGTTCCATACTATGCCACAACCACGACATAACGTATGCATCTGCACTCATCCAATCTTCATACTCAGCGGACGTTTCAGGCAGGGGTTCTTCCATCAAAAACTTCAACTTCTTCTTCGCCCTTAACACCACTTTGATAGACTTGGACCAGGCAAGGTAGTTCGCACAATTGAGTTTCACCGCTGTAATCGACTTTTCCAATTCATCATTTATGAATAACAGTAAAAGGAGAACCACCTCCGCTACCACCACCACTATTAACCTCACTAGAAGATTCGGTCCCTACCATACTTGCAGATGCAACAGAAAGACGAGATCTTTGAAACCCTAGATCTCACAACGAACCTCAACCGACGACGAATAACCAACGGAGATCTGTAGAAACCCTAGATCTCATAAACGAACCACGAACGACCACGAACAACGAACGACGAACGGATGTACAGTACTTACAAATATATGCTCTGATACCAAGTTAAGTTTGGAGATAGAGAGGAGAAGAGAAAGTAGGAGAAGAGAGAATATGAGAAAAGAGATTGCAAGGACCTTAAACCCTAGGTTGCATCTCATGTCTATTTGTATTGATATGCAATACACCCACAATTACTATTATACCCTCATATGATAAATAACAAAAATAAAATAACTCTAACACTATACATAATTGCAACATAATTGAAGTTTGTTCGTTTGTCACAGCCTTTGTCATTTCATGAAAGTCATTTATCTTTTATTTTTATTTTGAGATAAGGTCACTCATTCCCGGCTTGGGCTACTAGCACTAAGGTGTCTTCTTCCCATTTTTATTTTGCCTGGGTTGGGATTCAAACCCACGCCCACTCCCCTCCCTTACTAGTGTTACCACTAGACCATCCCTTGGTGGCATGAAAGTCATTAACTTAATTCATACTACTCTTGTCATCAACTCAAACTTCACTCGCCACCTAGCTAATTTGTCTAGTTCCTCTCACCTTTGAAGTGTATGATCTCTCTGACATTTATCATTAACATATACAATGCTTAGATTTTTTTTGTAAGCACAACTTATCCTTTTGAAGCCAAAGGAGGCATAGAGGGATGGTTGAAAACCTCCCTTCTTATATGGAGAAGTCTCAAGTTTGATTTCTGAAATAATGAAACATAACTCAGTACATATACATATACAATACGCTTTTACTGATTATTCTCTTGCCTTTTATATGATTAGAACTTGAAGTCGAACATGATGCTGTGGAAGCTTGGAACATTGCCACCAGCACTCATAGCATTCAGAGGTAAAGTGCATCCTATTGACCCATCTTGGCACATGCTAGGATTGGGTTACCAGGAGAAATCGTCCCTCGACACCGTGAAAAAGTCTGCCGTGATCCATTACAATGGGCAGTGTAAGCCTTGGCTGGAGATCGGCTATAAGCACTTGCAGCCATTTTGGACAAAGCATGTAAACTACTCCAACAACTTCATAAGGAAATGTCATATTTTGGAGCCCCAGGATTAAGAACAGAGGACACAGTATAGAACAAAGAGGAAGGGTACATAATATACAAAGTACATGGAAATCCATGGATGGGAAGAAATTTGATCAAACAAGCAATGCAGTACTAAATTATGGCACAGCGGCCCGGGTTAGATTTTCTGGGAGGAAGAGACTGCGTTTTCACTGACACTTGAAGATTCTTTTTCTCGAACTTGGGACATTGTGATAGATGTTTCCTGTATTAGTTCAGGGGAGAAATTGTTCATAGACAACTGAGGAGCCCTATCATCCCTTATTATTATTATTTTTTTGGCACAAAGATAATGACACTGAAAACAGCAACCGCGGCTAGAGAGCGGCAGGTTGTGCATTCAATCAATTATGAGGCACCCAAATGATGTTGTATTGCTTTCTGTGGTTTTTAACTTTGATATATCTCATCAATTTTCGTTATGTATTATTCGTCAATTAACTATTGGGGCGCATGGAGGATGATGGTATCACATTATTGTTGAGGGGGCTCCCAAGGCATGTTGTTATTCATTAGATACTGAAATGTGCAGATGATTCCTTCTTTTCCCACACTCACTCTCTCTCTCTCTCTCTCTCTCTCTCTCTCTCTCTCTCTCTTAACACTGATCTTAAGCAATTCTTTAGGCGAGAATCAAGGGAAATTGACAGAAAATTTGCTATATATCTAGGACTTCGATTGCTGGAAGTTGAGGGATCATGGTGCAAACAAAAAACTATATCTTGTGTGCTTCTAAGGTTCTTTTTACTTGAATGATATTAAAAGTTCAATGGTCTGTCTTGTGCGTACCTTTTTTTTTTTTTAGATGTCCGACGATATGTACGGGACTTTGCGTACGCTGCGTTGCATACCATTTAAACTTACTGTCCCACATCTCCTCCGCAGTTTGATTTCGAGACCGTCCGCCTATTCAGGAAGGTTATACCTCTTCTCATTGACCGAGCCAGTTGAGTTTGGTTCTTGTGCATACCTATTATCACATTGTGAAGAGATGTTACCAACACTGATTTGAGCTTCAACTTAACAACTGAGAGGAGTACGGTTTGGCAAAAACTGATGGATTTGGCAAAATGGAAACTGCATTCCTCTGCATCTCTCCAAGATCCAGTCATGCAGTTTAAAAGACAGAATCTTCAGAGCTAAGCTCAATGATCTAACTCCTTTCCTGTATAAACCTTCCATTTATTACTGTTTTACCATATAAACCCCAACAGAAGAGGGATATGAAAGAAAGGCCTTTGATAAAGGCGCTACATAAATTGATTAGGGACAACACAAATTTATCAAAATGATGGTTATTTTTAATATCCCAAATGTCCTTGAAATTTTTTTAGGGGTACCACCAACTAAATATATATAATAAAAAGTCGTCTTTTCACTTGACATCCTCTTCCTTTTCTTTATCCCTAAAACGGTTAGATACTTGTGGTCCAAATTTCTAAACCTTAACAAATCTCCTTCATTCCGATCAAGAATCTCCGGTCATATATAGTCCAAAGTTCCGTGATCAAGATTCTCATTTTTTTGGTCATTCTCTAATGAAAATGGCTTCCAACAATATATATAAGTGATGATAAAGTACAAATTCGATGAAGTAATCAGCTTGTTGAATACATTATCTCGTATTTGCGAACTTCCTGAAGAACTATTGGTAATTTTTTCCTCCATCCATTCATTGAATTTCGTAAAAATCGCAACTGACATTCTTAGGACTACCAAAATTTTGGCGTTCTAAGACAGTTTCATGTCTTAGCACTACCAAACTTTTGGTAGTCCTTAGTGGACACGACATCCAAAATTTTGGTAGTCCTAAACTAATTTAAAAGTTTTGACTTAGAACTGCCAAAAAAAATTGGTAGTCCTAAGAATGTTGCCTAAGTTGGCATTAGGTTTTATTTTGAACTCTTTTGTACTTACATATTTCTTTCAATTTGAAGATGCACGTCCCGATCTCCTGCAGGTAATCGGTCGTCCCCGCTATGCACGAATCACCGGGCCAGCGCTCCCGCGGGACGATCTTTCCCATCTCGACGTGATGTCGCACGAGCGTAAGCTGCGTCCGTGCAAGGCCATGATCCGAACAGACGGTAAGATGTCTAAGCCACAGAGTCGCACAGATAGTCCGAGTGCAGCGGAATAAGAAGCGAATATGCGATTGGTAACAAGTTCACAGAGTCGTCAATAGCGGAAACATTGTACAACACAAGTATAGAAGTAAAATAAGCTCTTTATTAATATTGAACAAGTGTTACAAGCGGCGCTAGACCGAGATTACAAGTCGCTCAAGCCCTCTCTTATGAAACAATAATAGCGTGTCAAGTGGCTACATTTGTGGAATGATACATAGACGATGTTCCAACATTATATCTTGTATATGTGCATCAGTTCCGGACGCAACGTTCCAAGGCTCCAGAGCGAACTCCACGCCTTAGCTCGCACGAAAAGGGTTTCCGCACCGAACGAGGTTCTCCCGTACCCTGCAAGCAATCTGGTGGGTTATCAATACATGAATGCACTGGTGGGGAGGCTTCTCGCCCGCTTGACAAATCCAAATACGTTATATAGGTTCCGTGCACCATCTATTAAGTTATCTTTCTAGTCTTGCCTTATGATCAGTTTTATGGCAAAATGAAAAGCCTAACTCGTGTGGCGGTGCACCGTGCGATATATGAGTAATACGGCGGGACTTACCAACTTACCATTTATCCTTCCATGTCCAAGGCAAACCAAGTTAAACCAAGCACGAGCATATATAATGAAATCCAGTACAAATGCATAAGCAAACACGAGTGTCGTGAGCGAGGTTCTGTTTTAGGTGCACGAGTTACACGAATTACTCAGGTGTATTGCAATGGATGTTCAAGTGTTCAATATGTATAGATATCTTATATTCATAATCGTTCAGGTATTTCAGATTTACTGGATGCGATGCAATGACTCGCACGCGGATTGTCGCTAAGCGAGGATGACTTATCTATATGAACATGAGTCGCTGGCATAACCATAAAGGACGGTTGTAGTCAAGAGCGAGAATGGTATGCTACTCAATGAACGATATGTCACATCCATCCTGCCCGAACAGACGACTACTTAGTCTAAGAGCGAGAATGGCGTGAAGGAAGGTTCACAAGGTGCTACACGCCATCTTGCCCGAACAAACAAACTAACAGATATTCCGTCCGGATCGGATAGGCCCCAGTACCCCGGAGACCATCCGCAGGAACCCATTTAATACCTTGTGCACAAGTTGTTCGCGACATGCAAGTCTTGGGTCTTACAGATTCACAATATGATATGATAATTCTTGATTCTTGTTCTGAACGAGCATTGCTCCATGAGCTGTGATTCTTGCTTTACTTGACATGATTCTCGTTCAGAGTTAAACTTGATTTGATGCATTTTCCTGGTTCGGGAACTGCCTTGGCGACCTAACGGTCCCAGATACTTGCAGGTTCATATTGCACAAAAGGACTATTTGATAGTCTTCTGGCTAACTAGATGCATGCACGATACAGATAGTGTTACTTGATTGTGGCATAAATTATGTGACAAGCATTGAAACGAAGCAGACGAGTACCAGCTACAATGTAAGCAGGCAAGCATGCATTTATATGAAATATAAGCATTTACGTTGGCACGGTCTAATGGGTAGTGCGAGGAGTGCAACTGTACAGGGACATATCGAACGACATAAAATGTAAGGCGTGCAGTGTAAACAAGTGAAACAGTACATTACGATAGGTCTATAATAATCTACTCGAGGCATAGCTGGGTCTACTTGCACGAAGCAAAGTTAGCATGCGAGGGTCCAATCATAAGCCAAGTTTCATTTCCATGTTCTAACACAAGCAATACAAGATGAGATTATTTCCTTAGCTAGGTGCGTTGTATTCTTTATTAGCATGCAAGGGATGATTCACCCAGCGACTAGGATGTATCGTCATATTTTAAGTGTGTTGGCTAAGCAAAGACAATTTCATCGTAGCCACCTACCTTAGCGATGATTCACCTCGGTCGAGCGATACTCCGAGCGAGCCTTTGAAAGGCTAAGTCTGAACTCCTGAAGGGCCCAGTTTGGAAATCCTTTGCCTCAAACGAGTCTTCTTGCTGAGCAAAGCGGGTCGGGTCATTGCACTTGCGCCGTTTGAATCGGCTGTCCGCTTAAACGGAACAGGTCGTTACAGAAGATGCATAGCATTTCATCTAGAGATATTATCGTTCATACTCCCATTGGCGTCGATTTTGGCCATTTATTCGCGACGGACATTGTGTTTGACTCTTGTGAAAAAAATACAAAATTGGGGGCAACAAGTCGGAAAATAACATAACACAATCATCGTTATTTCATCGTGGCACGGAGGAAGATGATTAAGCTTATGGCATAACCATTTTCAACCGGGATGAAGTAGAACACATAAAGCTAATGATATATACGTCATCAGTCGGTAATTTAATATTTATTTGGAAAGAGATCAATTTAATGTTGGAGGTGGCCGTGAGTGAGAGTAAGGTATCATCTGAGATGAGTCTCAATATTGCCAAGCATGAACATAAGAATGAACCATTTGTTGCTTTCATGATTAATATAGTTTTGTAACTTGTGTTGTTGCCTTGAATTTTTTTTTTTGCATTTATTTCATGTTCTTGTAGGCCACTTTATTTCATGTTCATCTTCGCGCTTTGCAACTAAACATATGGGTTTCAGTATTGGAACTGTCAAAATTTTGGCAGTCTCAACATGTCTGATTCAATGCCATTTTTAATCATGCAAAGATTAAAAATTTGGCATACAGACCTAAGATATATGATTCAATTTTCTAATTAAAACATGACAATATAACATGTGCAAAGAAATCATCAATAACTCATTATGACATATCCATATTAAGACAACATAATTTACCATAATTATCGATCATCCGATATCGATACTCATAGGAATGTTTCGATACGTCCGAATATTACAAAGTTCTGATACAATTGATAATATAGATTTGAAATTGTTGATAAGATAAAGATGAATAAGAATACATAAGTCAAACAATAGATTCAAACCATAAAGTCGTCAACATGATCAATACAAGCGTAGACTCATAAAATATTGTATCTTACTTAATACAAAACATAAAGTTATCAAATACAATCATATAAAATACGAACTTCAACCATCCAACCCTATTCCTTATGAATACGCCTCTTTGTGCATCTCTCCGTATTTTTAAATAGTGGGAAGTCTTCGGGGTTGTCGATTTCCCGTAACTGCTCACTCACAATTTTTTTCTTTGCAACCTGCAAAAGCCTTACCTAGCTTCTTCGTTTTGTTGGCATGTATAAGTTAAAAACAAGAAGAAGAAAAATATTAAATACTAATCATATGAAAACTTTAAATATTAAAAACAATAAATTATTTATTACCATTTTCGTTAATGTTGCAAGCAACCGATTTTGATGGTTAGCAGGCTTGTACCGATGGCTCACCCTCTTTACGACTATCAGGGTTCATCACCTTTGGATACACGTATCTAACATAGTAGTGCATCAAGTTGTCACTACATTAATCCCACATGAAAATCGTGCTTTCTTGTTCCTCCACGCCCGATATGTGATGGCGCCACTCGTTCCAACACGCCGATACATTGTTGTAAATCGCCGATATATAATTCAATAGTTTTTTCCCTCTTAGGGTCAATGAGTGAGTTGGTATCATATGTATGTAGCTGAACTGCCAAAGCACTCTCTCAGGCATACAAGTCTCCTCAATCTCATGGCAGCTGATCATGCCATGGAATAAAGACATAGGTTGAATGGGATGAGTAGTGTCTCGTAGTTCCACATAGGGATCCCAAACTATCTAAATCATTATCATGATGGTTCATATGCGATTAAGTAAATGCATACAAAAGTAAATTAAGAGTAGTCAATCACCTATTTTTTTTGAAATATCATCGAGTGCAATCCTTAGGGAAGCAAATGTATATGCGGGAGTTTTACATCTTGCTTATTCGGCCTCCATATGCACATCCTATGTAAAACCCCTAATCCTAAAAATCGTATTAAGCTATTTTTTATTAATTATTAATTGAACTGTAGTAATTATGAGCTAATTAGGAGAAATAGATTTTATTTAATTTTTATTTAAGGTGTTTGTGAATTTAGGAGATTTATGGAGCCATTATAAATTTTTCCTAATTTATTTCATGTAGGAGACCCTTTGGACAGTTGCTAGCTTAATGGTATGCATTAATACAAATTCCAAATTTTTCTATGTGTGTATATATATATATATATATATATATATATATATATATATATATATATATATATATATATATATATATATATATATATATATATTTTAAAGAAAAAGAAATAAAAACAAATGAATAATTTCCTTAATGGATCCTACCCACAACTCTTAAACCCATTAGCCTTAGCTATTCACCCCCCCCCCCCCTTTGGAAATAAGAAGCAGCAGCAGCAGCCGCACGAGGAGATCCCCCCCCCCGACCCTCTCGATCTCTCCCTCTCTTTCCTATATAATACATCATTCAACCAAAACCCTAACCCTAGATCATATCTCTCTCCATCTCGACCTCCACCCTCTCGATCCAGACCGCGATGCCGCCGAGCCACCGCGCCCTGCCCAGTCCAGCCGCCAGAACCGAATCCCGACGACCGCGACCCCGCGCAACCCCGCGCGCTGCAATTTCAAACAGCGAAGTACTTGTGTTCCAGCCCTGTTTTTCGTCACCTCGCTGAACCAAACTCGACCCCGTCTTCACCGGTACGTTCACCACCTATCCCCCTTTAATATCTGTATGTTAGTTCATTTCGAACTACGTGTAAACCTAGGCGAAAATCGACGCCAAGTCGATGAAAAACTATAACTTTTTAAATTCCAGAAATTTCGTTGCGATGACCCATGTTCCCGGATTCGTATCTCCCACCACAGATATTCGAATTTGATTTTTCTTTTTGATATGCGGAGACCACTTGACCTAGTTTAATTTCTGTTATTTACATAAAAATTTTAACTGCTGTATGTAGAATTAAATTCGTTGGAAAATCCCAAAAACCCTATTTTTCCAGATTTCCAAAAATTCTGAAATGGAGCGCGCTCCGCCAAACGGGACCGCCCCGCCGTGTACCAAGTGTACCAAAAGGTGCGCACAGTATACCCGGACGTGTGAGAGTTCGCGGAAACTGATTCGGACGCGTGTGCGGGTCGAAATCAGCCCGTATCCGCGGACAATCCCCGTGTCGTAACTTTTGCGAAAGCCCTGCGCATTTTGTGCACGCTGGTCAGAATACGACGAAACTTGTGCCACTGGACTCGTGGTAACGCGCTGGTCCTGTGACCCAATTTTCATGCAATTCTGAGACAGTTGACCAAGTCGTCAATTGGCGGGCCCCACGGTTGACTTTTTGGGCAAAATTGTGTTCGGCTCACCGGAATCCACATTTGGACATACCGTTGAGTTCGTGTTGACATTAAGAGTTTGTTTGACCTATAATTTGTCCCATTTAGAGATCTTTACCCTTGGCACGCTCTTCGGTGCAAAGTAGGCCACATGTGGACCCCACTTTGACCCAAAATTATCGTTTTGTCCCTGTGTCCAAATTGGACGAAAGGGAAGTGCTTTCTAGCTATTTTGCTTATTCTGGAAACATTGGTGATGTTTATTTCAGTATCCGGAGACATTTGTTCTGAGGTCATAGCTTATGATTATGTGTGTTGGACTTCTGGACGTTACACTTTGCAGCTTTCTTACCAGGCAAGATACCTTGCCAAATTATTTACAGTACTTTGTATGCTATTTATATTTTTGTTTATTCATTGCCTGTGTAGTTTCGTTCAGTTATATTCATTGCATGTGTAGTTCGTTCAGTCATTACTATATATATTAGATATGTTGACACACACTTGACACTTAGTATCATGAGAGGACAATCATTAGGCGTATGGGCTTTTGTCACGACCCGCACCCGGTTATTCGGGCACGAGTGCGTGGGCACGTCCAGCCTACGCCGCAGAGTCGGCGGTAGTACGCTGTCTAGGTCATTATCACAGGTAGTTTATAATCTATCTCATCCACAGTAAAGTAAATAGACAAGGAAAATGACAGAAAATAGGAATACCAAGATTTCATAAGACAAAAATGATATACAGATCCATAGTTTAATACAGAATCCAGAAGATAAATCGGGGACAAACCCGATTGCTGTGCTGAAAGAAAATACTAGCTAACTGGCTACTACTCCTCAAAGGTAGTCTCCTGAGTAGGAACAGGCTCCTCAGATGTATCACCTGCTACGCCATATGGGTGGGGGCAAAGTTCTCATCATCGCCTAAACAACGGATCCAGTCAGGAAAGGAGCAAAGTACACAATGCACAACAAGATTAAACTAAATATTTATGACAGGTAGAAAATAACTGACTAAGCATCATGTTGAGAAATGCATAAATAAGTAATAACCATAACTAGGAGTTAAATGCTGTAAAATAGGGATATGAGTAAAACAGGAATAAATGAGACAAGAAAGGTAACTGTAACAAGACAACATGAACTGCAACAAGACAAGAAACTAGTGTGTGTGAACTTGTGTATTTAGAACACATAGTTGGCATGTAGGGGTTTATAAGGCTAATCTGGCCGTCAAAGACGGCTATTAAACACGAACAATCGAGATCCGGCTGATGGACAGTCATGTACCAACAGCTATTAAACACGAATAGGGGGAAGGGTAAACTACATGCCTTCTAGTATTCTCCCACCCGACACGAAAGCAAGACATGGAAAACCAGTATTCAAGACATGAAATCTAGTGTTCTAACACTACGTGTAACCATCAAGGGTACTAGTAGAGCAAGGAATTAATTATCACAATATAAAGATTAAACTTGAAGTGCAGGTACTTGCCTGATGTTTGGATCCAATTATAGTTTTGTGTCTCGGAGAAATTTCCAGAGATGAGTCCAGATGCTGAAATAAATATTACCATCATGCTCAGAAGATATCAAATAGCTAGAAACGCCTGTCCTTGAGTCCAATTTGGAGACAAGGGCAAAAACGGCAATTTCGGGCCAAAACGGGGTCCGCCGGTGGACCCGCTTTGCACCGAAAAACGTGTCAGGGTCAAAGGTCTCCAAATTCACCAAACTTAGTGTCAACAGGTCAGGAACGATGATACGAACCCAACGGAACTTCCAGAATTGGATTCCGATGAGCCGATCACAAAATCGCCCGTCGAGCGGGGCCTGTGGGGCCCACGACACGCGATTTCGTCAACGTTCTCAGAATCGAACCAAACTTGACCCACAGGACCAGCGTATCGCTACGAGTCCGATGGCGCAAGTTTCGTTTCGATCCGACGTGTGTGCACGAAGTTAGGATAAATTGCAGAAAAGTCGAATACGGGGCGATGTCCGCTGATACGCGTTGATTCCGGTGTGCACGCACACCCGAATCAGCTTCCGCGAAATCCCACACGTCCGTATCGATGCTGCGCACGTATCTGTGAAGACCGCGCGCGACCAAGTCGTCCCGTTTGGCGGGGCGTACTCAGTTCCGGGGTAAAACAGGGTCTGGTTTTTCCTGTTTTTTGGATCGCGGTGTGCGATCACCACAGGACGCGATGCCCCGAGCGGTTTGTCCGGGCACCGAGAGGGTCATACAGGCTTCGCAACGCAATTTAAGGAATCGAAAACAGAGCTACGAACAAAAAGTTACGCGCACCTGAAGGGGACCCGAAAATCAGGGTCGAACCGAGTCCGACACGTGTCCGACTCGTGTCGGACACAGGGAATTCTAGGGTTAGGGCTTCCTGGATGCTGCGGCGGGTGGCCGGCCGAGGGTACGCTGGAGATGGGCTGGGGGCTGCTCGTCGGCTGCTGTTGCTGTCTCCGCTGCTGTGTCGACGAGGGGCGGAGGAAGGAGGGTTGGCCGGCGGAGGAGGACTCGGCGAGGGCAGGGCGGCAAGGTCGGCTGCACGGTGGCGAGGCGCCGGAGGGCACGGCGGAGAGTTAGGGTTTCGGTTAGGTGGGCGGAGTGAGGGAGAAGAAGAAGAGGGGGGGGGTTTAAATAGGAGGGAGGAGAGCTGGCTCGGTGCTGCGTGGCCGCGGAGGATGCGGGGAGCGGGCCGGAACGGCCGGCGCTGCGCGCGGAGGCCGGCGCTGGACGCGGGCGGTCGTGGGGGCTGGGGGAGAAAGGTCTCCGGGTTGGCGGGTAGGCGGGTAACGGGTCCGGGCAGACCCGCCCGACCCGCAAGGGAAACCGGCTGGGGGCTGGCTGCTGGGCTCGGCCCACTGGGCCGGACCGGGCCCAAAAATAAAATATAATAATAATAACAATAATAATAAAAACAATTAATTAATTAATTAATTACCTCAAATAGTTTTTAGGCATTAAAAATAGGTCTGAGGCCCAATAAAATTCAGAAAAATTACCCTAAGTCCAATTTTCCATTTTACACCCAAAAATATTATTTTCATAATATTTTAATATTATTTATTAACAATAAAAAATCATTCAATAATTAAAAACCCTGATTTTAATTACAGAAAATTCCAGAAAATTGTGAAAAATCCCAATTTTAAAATTCTTGCAAAATCTAGGGGTTTACAATCTACCCAACTTATAAAAATTTCGTCCTCAAAATTTAAAAAAATTAAGCCATAATCTATTAATCCTTCATGTACAACAATCGCAATCTCCTTGCGATAATTTAAATCCTAATCATGTCCACTGCAATCACTTCATGATTAAGGTGACTACTTGTTCCAATCAAAATTTTAACCTATGGTTATTACTTCTTACTTCCTCCAATTACCCACAGGCAAATTTTAGAGTAAGCCCCTATAACATCTTCAAGGATTGCACATGCTTATGACCTTGCCTTACTATTCTGACTATCATAATTCCTCTAGAAGTGATTCGAGTCCAACAGTATTCCCATTTGTATGCTCCAACCTTTTAAATTCCATTCACATCCTAACTAGGTAGTCCAACCCTCAAATTTTAATCCTTAAATCAAATCACCAAATTGAAAAATAATTTAAATGTAGTCCACCAATGTTCAAGTCTGAAATTCTATAATTCTATCCTCTAAATTTAAATTGATGATTTTACTTGCATTATCATGTACCTAAGATACAACTATTGGTCCTCGATATCAATTCATTAATCATCTTAGTCACCCCTCTAAATTTTCAAAATTAGAACGGCTTGCTTCTTCCAATCTAACCTTACTCGGTCACAATCCAAAAGATATTCCTCTCAAGTTGACAAATGCATTGCTACCCAACTTAGAGTTTACCCATTCATCACAAAAGACTATATACTTAAAGAAAATATTCCTTAATATGTTTACTCATGTCATTCAATCCTCGAACTTCAACGCCGATCATATTACGTATGATATGTCCTCAATTTCGGAAGGTTAATCCTCAAGTATGTGATCGGCCTATGTGGCATATCTAGTACTATTTATGCACCAAACTTATACCAAGCACGAGATTTCGTCTTTCCGAAATAGGGGAGACGAAGATCAATAATAAAGAGTTCAAGGGCGAGGTGGTAGAACAGAGGTATAGGGATCAAGGCGTTTAAGGAATTCTAATGGGAATTGTCAGGCGGTAATGGATTGAGATTCTATTCTAGTAATCATTTATTCGAATGCTCGTATTAGTACAGTTATGTAACTGATACGATATGCTCGGACATATCTAGAGGGCAAGTATACTAGTCGACTATATATCTCAATCCACGTAAAGTAGTGCGAAAGGCGAATCAAAATGCACTATGGCTGATCAGACCGTAATGCACTGATTCTGAATAGACAATCGTATTAGTGTGTCGACCCACTAATACATATGTCATGAACAAGCTCGATAAAGGGTAAGCTTGCAAAACTAGGCTATAGAATAGCAGCATAAGTCAAGTACATCAAAATTAAGTGCGCTAGATGATGATGAAAGGAGGTACAAATTATTTAAGTTCACAAAACAACCTACAATAAGCACAATAACAAAAGATTCTACAAACTCTACAGTTATCAATTAAAAAAAAGCATTCCAGGTTATTAGCAAGTTTAAAATTTACTAGGTTGGGGCTGAGGTCACGAACCAATAGGCACGAGCTAAACAATACTAGGAACGGTATCTACAATCACTTACGCGCATTGGCTACTCCAAGAGTCTGCGTGTTCTCCACGGCCATGCTGGTAGAGCATCTCGTGGTGATCTTGTAGTAACCTCGTCGCTTGCTGGTAGATCCTTTATTCTGCATCCAAAATAAACGATAAAGGCGCACAGGAATCAAGGCAGGATGCAAGTCAATAAAATGATTCGAAGGCGATATGAATATCAAGAACGATTCAATCAGGTGGATGAGCTTTTCCTAAAATCCTCAATCTTATTGCAGGCCTGTTCGGTCCCTAAGTTGAAACTGAACAATTTAGTCGTTGGACCTGCATAGGCCACCACAAAAATGTGTCATGACCCGCACCCGGTTTTTCGGGCACGAGTGCGTGGGCACGTCCAGCCTACGCCGCAGAGTCGGCGGTAGTACGCTGTCTAGGTCATTATCACAGGTAGTTTATAATCTATCTCATCCACAGTAAAGTAAATAGACAAGGAAAATGACAGGAAATAGGAATACCAAGATTTCATAAGACAAAAATGATATACAGATCCATAGTTTAATACAGAATCCAGAAGATAAATCGGGGACAAACCCGATTGCTGTGCTGAAAGAAAATACTAGCTAACTGGCTACTACTCCTCAAAGGTAGTCTCCTGAGTAGGAACAGGCTCCTCAGATGTATCACCTGCTACGCCATATGGGTGGGGGTAAAGTTCTCATCATCGCCTAAACAACGGATCCAGTCAGGAAAGGAGCAAAGTACACAATGCACAACAAGATTAAACTAAATATTTATGACAGGTAGAAAATAACTGACTAAGCATCATGTTGAGAAATGCATAAATAAGTAATAACCATAACTAGGAGTTAAATGCTGTAAAATAGGGATATGAGTAAAACAGGAATAAATGAGACAAGAAAGGTAACTGTAACAAGACAACATGAACTGCAACAAGACAAGAAACTAGTGTGTGTGAACTTGTGTATTTAGAACACATAGTTGGCATGTAGGGGTTTATAAGGCTAATTCGGCCATCAAAGACGGCTATTAAACACGAACAATCGAGATCCGGCTGATGGACAGTCATGTACCAACAGCTATTAAACACGAATAGGGGGAAGGGTAAACTACATGCCTTCTAGTATTCTCCCACCCGACACGAAAGCAAGACATGGAAAACCAGTATTCAAGACATGAAATCCAGTGTTCTAACACTACGTGTAACCATCAAGGGTACTAGTAGAGCAAGGAATTAATTATCACAATATAAAGATTAAACTTGAAGTGCAGGTACTTGCCTGATGTTTGGATCCAATTATAGTTTTGTGTCTCGGGAAAATTTCCAGAGATGAGTCCAGATGCTGAAATAAACATTACCATCATGCTCAGAAGATATCAAATAGCTAGAAACGCCTGTCCTTGAGTCCAATTTGGAGACAAGGGCAAAAACGGTAATTTCGGACCAAAACGGGGTCCGCCGGTGGGCCCGCTTTGCACCGAAAAACGTGTCAGGGTCAAAGGTCTCCAAATTCACCAAACTTAGTGTCAACAGGTCAGGAACGATGATACGAACCCAATGGAACTTCCAGAATTGAATTTCGATGAGCCGGTCACAAAATCGCCCGTCGAGCGGGGCCTGTGGGGCCCACGACACGCGATTTCGTCAACGTTTTCAGAATCGAACCAAACTTGACCCATAGGACCAGCGTATTGCTACGAGTCCAATGGCGCAAGTTTCGTTTCGATCCGACGTGTGTGCACGAAGTTAGGGTAAATTACAAAAAAGTCGGATACGGGGCGATGTCCGCGGATACGCGTTGATTTCGGTGTGCACGCACACCCGAATCAGCTTCTGCGAAATTCCACACGTCCGTATCTATGCTGCGCACGTATCTGTGAAGACCGCGCGCGACCAAGTCGTCCCGTTTGGCGGGGCGTACTCAGTTCCGGGGTGAAACAGGGTCTGGTTTTTCCTGTTTTTTGGATCGCGGTGTGCGATCACCACAGGACGCGATGCCCCGAGCGGTTTGTCCGGGCACCGAGAGGGTCATACAGGCTTCGCAACGCAATTTACGGAATCGAAAACAGAGCTACGAACAAAAAGTTACGCGCACCTGAAGGGGACCCAAAAATCAGGGTCGAACCGAGTCCGACACGTGTCCGACTCGTGTCGGACACAGGGAATTCTAGGGTTAGGGCTTCCTGGATGCTGTCGCGGGTGGCCGGCCGGGGGTACGCCGGAGATGGGCTGGGGGCTGCTCTTCGGCTGCTGTTGCTGTCTCCGCTGCTGTGTCGACGAGGGGCGGAGGAAGGAGGGCTGGCCGGCGGAGGAGGACTCGGCGAGGGCAGGGCGGCAAGGTCGGCTGCACGGTGGCGAGGCGCCGGAGGGCACGGCGGAGAGTTAGGGTTTCGGTTAGGTGGGCGGAGTGAGGGAGAAGTGTCACGACCCGCACCCGAAAATCGGGCATGAGTCGTGGGTACGTCCAGCCTACGCCGCAGCATCGGCGGTAGAACGCTGTCTAGGTCAACTATCTAGATAATAATCTCACACAAAAATCGGCCATGACCTCTCCAAAAGGAGGGCAACCACACAAACAAGTATATATAAATCTGCCAAGATCTCAACTCCAAACGGAGGAGCAATATCAAATGATAATCACAATATACTCAATCACGAATCTAAGCACGATAAGATAACACAGAGATCTAACAACTATAAAGTCTAACCAACAACAACTACTACAACAACCACAACATCAAATAATAATACAACAATATCCAAAATAATATACAAACAAGGTCTCAATCCAAAACCGGAGACAAATCCGGTACTAAGGCTAATAAAACAACAACAAGATCCTAGTGATCCCGGCTACCAACCCGGAAATCACCCCTAAACTAGAGGGTCCCTGTCTGCACCATCGACAGGCTCAGGTCCATAGAACGTCGGACACCAATCCTCCGGATACTCTGGAAAAATATGTCCAGTCAGGACTGGAGCAAGTACATCTCTAACAGCAGTTCCATTTAAATGATAAAAACTATAAAACAGTTATAGCAAGTAGCAAGAAGAAAGAAGTAAGTATGAAACAGGAAATAAACATGTATCACTGGTGCATAAAGGTAAAGATGCAGGAATATCAGAAACAAGATAGTAGTAACTGTAAGATACAAGAATCTAAGCTAAGATCAAGTCCGTGCACATGAACGTGTAGTGAGTCCAGCATAAAAAATATGTAGTGAGTCAAGTCCAGAAACATGTAAGTGAGGCAAGTCAAGAAATGCATGAGAGTCCAGACTATAAAGAATGAACTCGGTGTCTTTGAAATACTTGTTTCGACATGTAAACGGCTAGGGGTAAGTACGGCTCACCGCACACTGGGTGCGCGGCTGCTATCATTCCAGATTAGACCAGAGGGAGTGATTCCTGATGATGCCAGATAGGAATGTTTACATGTCTACTCGAGTATTTCCCCACCCCGACTAATACAAGTGGATCCAAGACCCGACACGCAAATCAAGATGAGTCCAGCCTGAACATGAATGATGCCTGTAGTGATGCCTGTAGGTGATGCCTGTAGTGATTCCAGAATAGAGGCCAGAAACATGAAATGTACGTGTCGCAAGTAAATGAATCCAGAAATACCAGTCAGTGTCCCGTGTTGTGCCAGAATAATCAAATGATACTATACTAGAAGCTGAATCATAATAATCATCAGATAATGAAAACTATCAGAGAATGTACTCGCCTGACGTCCTGAGCAACTGGCGATCCGAACCGGTGTCGCAAGAACCTAATACGAAAAGCAAGGTTAAACAGGGTTCTAATGAGTTAAACAGATATAAAATAATTAAAAATAGGCTTCTAGGGTCGTTCTAGGTCAAACGGGTCAAACCGGTAAAATCTGGGTCAAAAAGTCAACTCTGGGTCCAAAAAGTCAACTCTGGGTCAAAACTAGGTCAAAAGTTGACTTTGGCGGTCAACCGAGTCAACTACGGTCAAGTCTGGGTCAAACTAGGGTGCTCCTGAAATTCTAGGTCAAACCGAGGTCATTAAGCTAGAAAACTCTCAAACTCGCCTCCTTGAGATACCGGGATACCCTCGGTATCCGATACCTCAACCTAGGCTATATACCCCGCCTATACCCTCTAAAACCTATGCTAGCACACGTAAATATATACACATAAGCATATAAAAATCACTCCAATACTATTCCTAGGCTATTGCTCAAAAATCCCGCTCGAAACCCAATACCTTGGATATCTCAAGGTATTGAGATACCTCGGTATCTCAAGGTATTGAGGTTTCGCTCTAAAACCCTCTAACTAGCTATCTAGCTACTAATTATATACCTAGTTATTAATCTAGGCTAGGTAATATAGATATCTACTATTTTTATATATCTAAGTAGGTATCTTCCTATATACATATATATCCACACACATATACCCCATATCCATGACCTTACCTAAGCATAACATATATATATATATATATTACCTATCAAGATATCTATATATATATATATAACTATAGGCATATAGATATCTATCTCCTGGATAGATATATCTAAGTATCTAGCTATCTACCTATCTAGTATCTATCTATCTAAATACCTAGCTATCTATCTATCAATATCTATCTATCTATCTATCTATCTATCTATCTATCTAACTATCTCATAACTTATCTTACCTATTTATCCAACTACCTATATATTAATTAGATATCCCTCTAACTATCTAATATATCTATAAACTAGTCTAACTATCAATCTCTCTAATCTACCTATAAACTATCTATTTATACCCAAACCTCGCTGCATGCTGGAGCTCAAAACGCTGCTGCTGCTCGCTGTTATTGCTGCGCTGCTGCTGCTGCATAATGGCTGCTGCTGCTGCTGATGGTTCTGCTGCTCTTGCTGCTGCTACTGCTGCAGTTGGCTGCTGCTGTAGGCAGCAGCAGCTGCTGCACCTCACTGCAGTGGCTGAAACCCCCCCCCCTTCCTCTCACATACACACACACACACACCCATATATATACATATATATCATTCTATATATATATATACATACATATATAACTATATATATAACTACTAGATAGACATATATATACACACTCTAAACACTCTCTAACACACACACCTACACACTCACAAACACACTAATACACACACCCACATACAAATATATACATAGCTATATATATATATATAAACACCTATATTAATATACATATACACACATACAAATATATATATACCTATCAATACACACACACTATATATATATATATACACATACACATATAAATATATATATACATGTACACACACAAGCATATAGATATAAATACACACATATATATATAAATATATATACATAAACACACATACATATAAATATATACATATATATATATATAAACACATATACACTAACACAACACAACACACAACGACACACAAACCACACGCCCCACTCACGCCCAACGACCCCGACACTCACCAATACCCTAAAATATATATAATATAGCCCGAAAACTCTAGCACACACTCCCCGATACTAACCCAACGCGCGCACAAAGCTGAAACGAGGAAGCCAAGTCGAAATGGCCGTTCGGTCATTTCGACGAACACGTGGTGCGCGGCTCGGAAAACCTCCTGAAACGCACACCAAACGAACTCGGAATCGGCCCAAAATTTACCCACGCGCTATACACGATGTCTAGATCCTAGAAAATGTGCTCCCACGTCGATTCTAGGCCCGTGGCGGAAACGCACACGCACTTAGAATCGGCGACGACGAAAAGCCCCAATTTCGCCCGAAACGCCCGTTTCTCCGCGACGCGGCTTCCCGTGTCCGAACGGAGACACGCACTCACCCTCTAGACACCCGACAACGTCTACCTAGGTCCATCTAACCTAGGGCATCACCCAAAATTGGGCCAAATTCGGATTCCACCCGAATTCGACACAAAACCTAATGTCAAAGTTTCTAAACTCACCCAAACTAGTTCCAACTTCCTCCTACGGGTAGGGTTAGGGTCTAGGAGGGTTCTACAACACTAATTACACTACACAAAAATAATTAGGAAGGGGAAAGTTAGGTTTTACCTCTTGGGAGTTGGAATCCCAAGGCCAAAGTCTCACAATCCCTAGAATTCACCTCCCTCAAGCTCCAAGCCACCAATTCTAGCTCCCACACTAGATCTAAGCTCCTCACACCTAGGTTAGAGAAAATACAAGGTTAGGGTTAGCTTAAAGAAGAAGGAATGGAAGAAAGAAGAAGAAAAATGGAAGAAGAGACTTACTTTGGAGGAAGAAGGAGAAGAAGAAGAAGTGGAGAAGAAGAAATGAAGAAGAAGAAGTGGAATGAAGAGGAGGGGGGGCTGCTCCTTGCTGCTGGAATTCGGAAATGGGGGGGGTAGGTAGGCCGGCCATGGAATTAAATGGGTACATAAGTCACCTAATTCCCAAAATGCCCCTACTCACTTAGTTTTGGGTTCCGGGTTCCAAAAGCACTCAAACTAGTTCCAAATCTCTCCAACTAACCTCCTAAAAATAAAATAATAATTCTAAGCCCCCAAAATAATTCTCACAAGGGTGTGGGCTGGGTCGAACATGGGTCCACTAGAGTCTGACATGGGTCCAGGCTAGCCAAAACCCTAAAACAAACAATAAAAATATAATACAATCAATAATTAAATATAAATACAATTAAATATAAATAATCCATAATTAACTAAATTAAAATAAAAAAAAAAATACCCGGCTCTGGAAATGGGGTGGTGACAAGCCTATCCTCCTTAGAAAATTTCGTCCTCAAAATTTAAAGTCAATCACACTCTCTCTAGGTCAAACCCCCAACAATCACAGTCAAGAAATTCTACCTAAACAACATACAAGATCAGGGTCCTACTGGTCGTGTTATTACAGTCTCAATCGGGGTCACTACACTTTCTACCACAGCACAAAGAAAAATCTAACAGGTACTAATGAAGCATACCACAAGGAATGGAAAGGACAGGAAGAAGAAACAAGAGACAGACCTGCTAACCCGACATCCGTAGCATCGGCCTCCTCGACCGTCAACGCATAAGCCCTGCCCTGCTGGGGTGTATCCCTCTGCTGGTGCGGGGCATGATGCTGTGCCACAGATGGCCTAGCTCCAACTCTCTGATCCTGTGCTCCACCCAATGGAGGTGCAGTAGGACAATCTCGCATCTGGTGAGCAGCGGATCCACAGAACAAACACACCTTCAGCCTCCTCCTACAAACATCCCAGGTGTGTCCTGCCTTCCTGCAGTAGGCACAATTGGGCACCCTCTGATCCTGACCCTGTTGCGCTGCCTTCTGCACATAGGGACGCTTAGCTGGTCCCGCACTGCCACTCGCACTGCCTGAATCATCCCTGCCTCTCTTGGACTTGAGCTCCAAGTCATCCTCTGCTCTCTGAGCATCTCCTACTATCTGCTCAAAAGTCGCCTCGTGGTCGCTCCTGGTCAAAGACTTGACCGCCATAACCAAGCCCTTGCGAAACTTCCTCGCCTTGGCTGCCTCACTCAAGCCCTCCACAAATCTGCCCAGACGGCAGAACTCCGCTGCGTACTCGTCCACCGTCATGCTCCCTTGGACGAGTGCCTCAAACTGGCTCTCCAAAGCACTAAGCGCCACATCTGGAAAAAACTTCTCCTTAAAAAGCCTCTTGAAAGCCTCCCAAGTAAGCCCTGGCGCCGCAATCCTCGTATCTGTGCGATACCATGTCAAAGCGAGGTCGAACATCTGACTGCCCGCTGCCTCTATCTGCATGCTGTCTGGAATCTGCGCCAGCCTGAAGATGCCCTCAATCTGCTCTATCCAGTCATCCGCGTACAGGATACCTTCTGTACCACGGAACTCCTTGGGCCGGGCCGGGCCCAAAAATAAAATATAATAATAATAAAAATAATAATAAAAACAATTAATTAATTAATTACCTCAAATAGTTTTTAGGCATTAAAAATAGGTCTGAGGCCCAATAAAATCCAGAAAAATTACCCTAAGTCCAGTTTTCCATTTTACACCCAAAAATATTATTTCCATAATATTTTAATATTATTTATTAACAATAAAAAATCATTCAATAATTAAAAACCCTGATTTTAATTATAGAAAATTCCCAAAAAATTCCAGAAAATTGTGAAAAATCCCAATTTTAAAATTCTTGCAAAATCTGGGGGTTTACAGCTTTTAACCACTCTGGTAAACCGTAGTATATAGCTCGCACTACGGGCGTGTGTCGCGCTGGTCGTTACCCCCGAGGTATGTCGATTTCTGTAGAGTCGCGCTAGTCGCTACCCCCGAGGTATGTCGATTTCTGATGTCCACTGGCGTGTGTGTGAGTTGTGAGGCTTAGATCGAGTAGCCTACCCTTGCCCATACGTCAAAAAGTTTTTCTCATTTGCATTCATATAGATTGTCTTGTACAGCATACTTATATATTTTCAAACATTATACATGTTTACTGTATTCAAATTGGCTTGCTTCTATGTATCTTGTTACGTCCCTCTGAGGACCTAGTCCCTTTCCAAGTGTAGATGTTCATGACTATTCGCAGGAGAACGGATCAGGACTTACCACTTATCTCTTCCGAGGAGGCCTTACCTTCTGAGCATCCTTGATTATCTCTAGCGATGGATCGCTTCGCTGATACACTTCTATCATCATCTTACTTATATTGGAGAATTACCCTTCTCCCCCCTTTTAGTATTGGTATAGTCATTGGTAGTGGATTTGTCTCCACCCGACTATTAGTTTGGATTATTCAGACTCATCATTCTAGTTTAGCTATTTCATTTTTGTGACTTGTTGTGTGGATGGGATTTAGTATATCGGTGACTTATGACAATATTTATACCACATGTGAGTTTATATTCATATTACAGCGTACGTGTGTATTATGGTATCCATATATTGGAGTTTCCATATACATACGACTGACATGCTTACGTGTTTCTCCTACGTATTTTGGGACTGGGGCGTGACATCCTAGGAAGAGACTCGTCGTATTCTCCATTGAGTGTAGCCCATTTGACACTAGAAAAGTGCTCGTATATCCATGCATGTACATAGAGAAACAATATCCCATTAAACCATGATAATATCATATTATGTACAAATTAGAACGAATGAGAAGTTATTGTACATGCAAAAGAGTCATGTAGTTCGATACTGTCATGGATCCTATGTAGGATGCATCTCCAAGCTCACGATAAAAGTTGTTAGCCCAATGATCTAACTATATTTTTGAATATGGTTAATCTATTCTATTTAACATTATGACATCACTAATATTCATGCTATCACTACTTTGAATACTTAAACTTAGCATAATCCAAATGTTATTATACTTGCTACTATGTATATTGTTTTGTTTGTCTAACTTATATTTGCAGAAAAGCAATAAGCAAGATAAAACATGGACATATGCAATGAAAAAATCATGATGGGCCAAAGACGACGTCATCCCACAAGATTTCTCTGAACCGCCTACGATACCTCCGGAGCCACGCACCCGGGGGTTCCGCTGTGCCAAGCTATGCCATCATCTCTTCCAGACTCTGAAGAAGCCTGCACCTGCTATAGTCTGTCTAGATTCTGTAATAAGTCTTAGGAATAATTGTAAACACAATAAATTGATGGTAAAATCAAAATTTAGGGTAGAAAATAATCCAGGATCATTTTCGGCTGAAAATTGGCATACCGACGGTATACCAATTTTATATAAATGTTGCTCTCAGTCGTTTGGACCGGCATACTGACGGTATACCGGTTAATCACAGTTGGCAATCCAACGGTCGAATTTTGTGCATTAAATGATCCCAACGGTCATATTTATAGTCGTTGCTACTGCAGACCGGTATACCAACGGTATACTGTAGTATACCGACGGTATACCGTTCGTAGGCTGAAAGTTGTATTTTTGCTCTTTCTTTGTGTTGGCCTATATAAAGCCTTGAACTCCTTCTTTCAAGGTTGATCTTTTTGAGCCTAAAAATTTTCTATCTACTAAAGGCCATCCACAAACACTCCACCAAAGCTTTCATTTGCTTATCCATAAATTGTGTTAGAGTGTTCTTGAGTTGTAAAAGTTATATCTTTATATTTGTTGTAAGAAGATCAAAACCATCTTGTAAGAGGTTGAAGTGTACAAGCCTTCGGATCAAAGCTTGTAAGAAGTTAGAGAGCCTTCGGATCAAAGCTCTTGTGTAAGAAGTCAATGGGCCTTCGGATCAAAGCTCGTGGTGTAACTATTTTGCTAATAGTGGATTCAAGTCGGACAAGAGTTTTCGGGACTGGAGTGCCTCGAGGAGGATACCAGGATACATCGGATGTCAGTATTCTTATTGCTTTACTTCTTGCACACTTAATATTTTAAATTATTTATTATTAATCATTTGTGCTTGATTTATTAGCTTGACCCTATTCACCCTCCTCTAGGGTTCCTACAAAAGTATGCTAGTATATCGCTTCGCCAAGAAATATCTGCCATGTTTGTGATGTCTTTAATGTTCTATATATATTTTGTATGTATTGACGTTCCAGACTTGTCTGGAATGCTAACAACGCCTAAGATAAACATTAAATATCCACTGACTTCTCGATCTTCAATATTTCCTCATCAACGTCATTATTGTTAGGTATCATTTATCTTAATATCTTCCAAATTTTTTATGGAAGATCGTACGACTTTTAATTTGAAGTTAGAAAAGGACATCAAATGATCCGCGTCAAATCCCAGGGAATCGGAGACCCGTGTCCCAATATCATTATGCCATTCTCGTAGTTTTTTATTAGTGTGCACGTCATCTAGGGTAATCGGAGACCCTACATTCTACTTTCAACCCTAATATATGATGTACATCATCTAGGATAATCGATATCTCCCTACTTGGAAGATGGAAAGTATTGGTCTCCCGATGCCACCGCTCGACAAACATAGATATTAGTGCATCGTCAACCATCCTATATGAGTAATTTGCTAGGTAGTGCATAATGGTGATTTTAATTTTTTCCTTGACGATGTTGTCCAATCAGTCGAAGCCCCGAGTCTAACACTTCTTCCCGTGGTTAATGACTCTCAACACCTGCCCGGTCTATTGAAAATAAATAAGTGAAATAAAATTAAAACTAACAAATTATAATTTTTTTAAAATAGAAAAGCATAACATGATGTACTTGCATTGCCATTCCATATCTGATAGGCAATAAGGTCCTCGAAGGATTAAAAAAGATAGCAACTATTGGGACGTGTCTCTTTAGAAGGTCCAGACCTATCATTCGACCTTTTTGGTTGACCTTCACTTCTTCATTATTAACAGGAGAATATGAAGCAGGAGTTGGAGAAGCTTTATTTTTCGAATGCATTTCGATGATACGCGGTCAAAGTGATCTACCCGAAGAGGCTACTTCCATGTTCACTTGTATGCTGAGCTTTCCACGTTCGGTGTTTCGACATCATCGAGGGCTTTCTTTTTTCCTTGAACTTGTCCATTCGAGTGGTTTTCCCTCTGTCACTTTGGTGATTGCAAAAAGAAGAAGCAATATTCTGAAATAACACATAAATTACAAAAATAAGGATCATTATAGTTAGGACTATCGTTAGGACTGCCAAAATTTGCCAGCCCTCCGTTGTCCCCACAGGGTTGTGCCTATTTCTGAAGTTCAAAATTCTTAAAATTGATTTTAAAACTTTAGAAAACCCCCATTAGGGAATCAATAACATAAAAATTATATTGTGATGTTTAAAAATATAATACATAAACAAAATCTATGAATCAAAAAAGAAAAGAAAAACATAGATTTTGAAAAAATATATAATAAGAAGAGAAAGAGAAAGAAAGATTTACCTTGATTAAAAAGGATTCTTGGTGCGTGCTATCACAAATTACTGTTGGAAGTGGAGGAGGAAGAGTGGAAGAAAATAGGAAACGGGAGAGGGGGATATTAGTCCCTAACAAAATTCTGACTTAAGTGCGTTGGCCTCTATCCTATTGTCACGCCCCAGATCTAAAATACTGGAGAGCGGAAGAATGACTCAGCCAACCACACCTTACGGAAATACCGAAGCAACCCGCAATGTGTTAAGGTTGTCTAGAGACGAGGGGTGCATACTATAATTAAGTCTTCTAGGGTCAAAAACTTTTATATCTCAATCATTCAAACAAGTAACAATAACATAGAACATTTCAGAATAAGTAGTAAGGCGCCCCAACGCCGCATCAGAATATTCTAGAAATTTAACAAATACAAGTGATATGTCAGATACACAATCAAAAGTATACATGACAGTGAGTCAGCTGCAGTCTAAATATATTACATGTCATGTTGGGAACTAGTGTCCAGCTTATACGGCTAATATGTGCTAGTTGGCTAAACGCCCAAAAGATTATAGTTTACAAAAGACGAACAGTGAATGAAGGAACCCACTCGTGACCCTCAGCAGTCATCCTTCTGGTGCGTGCCATCAGTGAGGGTGAGATACGCTTGATCCTTAGGTGCTAAATCTAAACCTGGACATGCAAAACCAGTGGGGTCAGACCCCAAATAGCAAGTACCACAAGGAATCACGAAATAAAGAAACAAAACCAGTTCTATAGCATGAGATGCTTAAACCAACAATCAGTGGCATATGTCTCATCCATGACATGACACGATACCCCTTCACCAAACAAGGACAGGAAGTGCCACATCATATCAAGATAGAATACGTCCCTTAATTATGGTCAAGCTAGAATAACTCTGTGTCATAGTTTCAGTCCACAGGCTATCGTAGCATAATAGCGCAACCCAACAACCAAACAAGGACATGAGTTGAACTATCATGCCATGACAGTCTATGTCCCTAATTCCAATCAACAAAAGGCACCATACACAAGCATGGATTCAATATTAAGTAAAATAATATAGTGATAACAAGTAGCTTCGATTCGTGTTTCGTTGTAACACAACAGCGCAACTCAACAACCAAACAAGGGCATGAGTTAAACTTTCATGCTGCAATGGTCCACTTATCTAACTAAAACAGATTTAACGGCCAAACATGTGTTACAGCTTGAAATGTGATATATGGGTTATCCCAGTAATACAATATATAAGTATCTTCAGATCGTTCCATAATCGAGTAGGGCTAGCTAAACCAATGATATACAAGCAATAATATATGATGCACCAGTCCCTTGCAAGGGCCCTGAGCTAATTTAATGATTAGTATCAGTCCCAGGCTTTTTATTGGAAAGATACTGGATCGGCTTATAAATAAGTCAGATACTGCACTCCACTGGTGCTGATGATATACAGTATCCGTGGTGGCTAGCCTTTACTCCCAGCTAACTTAGGGTGGTTCGACATGCACGATCTCGAGATACCGTTCCCTCCCAATGCTCTACAAATTAAGTTGCCTAGTTATCCTACGTGATTTAGAATATCATGTCGTGGTCACATGAATATTCCTTCCTAAATGTCGTACTTTAAGTACGGGCACCCTTGATACGAATCCATATTGTCTCTTAAAGTTAAATCTAGATTCACCCAAGTGTGATACAACAATCAATACTATCTAGCCACGGCTAAAGTCACTGTCCAACTAACAGATTCGTGCAAGGAAATAATTACATATATCACGTAGCAAGTGTATGTGGCATGACAGCTCACTATATCAAGTAGCACACTTGGTGGGATCAAGTGTATCAGCACGAATACAATATACAGGGCAAGAACGAGTTCTAGTATCAAGGTTGTGGACAAGTTATCAAGTAGCAATGTATTCAGGATAGAACAGTCAAATAATGGTCACATTAATTTGTCACTTTATTATATCGATAGATAAAATAAGAGTAGTGCGAGGACCCCCCTCATGATCAGATCCATAATCCTTAAACCAAACAAGGACCGGGATTGCAGACCCTCCCTCGAGTTGAACTACGTCCCTTATTCTGTCCAACGTATAATAAGGTGATCCAGGGAAAATAGCCTAATTAGCAAGTAAGTATATGTATGGCCATATCTACAGGCTCATTCCAGGTGCGTAGTCATTTAGCAAATGGTCACATCTGAGTCATACAAGTCATTTCTAAGTTAACATGTAGCATCACAATCATTTAATAAAACAGAAACATTAAACCAAATATGTGTCAAAGTGAGTAAGAAGCAATAGGCGCATAGGAGGAAAGGCGCATAGCAAGGTGCCACATAACGTCGAGGCCGCATAGGGTCAAGGCCGCATAAGGTCAAGGCCGCATAAATAGAGCAAAGTTCACTCTTCGGAAAACGTATGATGTGACAAACAATAAATGCAAGTCAAGTCAGAAAAGTGAGTGATGACAAACAATAGAAGTGTGTTAGAAGAAAAGACAAATTATCAAAAGTAGTATCGAGTCAGTCAGAAGTTATGCGTTCAGAAGAAGTGGGACGCATATCTCCTGGCCGCATGGTCGAATAGGCCGCATGCTCCTCTGGGCCGCATGCACACTTGGCCGCATGAAATTTTTTTGGACTTAGTAAAATTTTATTCGTTCAAATTCATGCACTTGGCCAAGGGTGCATGGCAAATTCAGGCATGCGTCCAATAAGGTTGGCCGTATGCTGACTCGAGACGAGAAGTCCAGGCCGCATAGCACTTTGTGTCGCATAACACTCATTCGTCTCCACCAAACAACAGCTTTTCGGTCATGGCCAAAAGCTCAAAAATAAGATTTTGTTTCTTCCATAGAAACCTCAAATGATGCCCAAATCTAGCACAGTAAAGTTCTAAACTACTCAAAAATCAAATGCTCATCAACATAGAACAAGGATTTTTTGAAAATATTTAAGTTTTAATAGATCAAAACCCAAGAATACTCAAGAACACAAAGAAAATCCTAAAACTTAAAACTTAGATCTACACTAAACCATCTACCAAATCCAAAAATATCAAGTTCTAAATGCATAAAAAATTATATAAGGAACATAATAGAACAAAAATATAAAGGGTTTCTCAATTTCTTGCAAGATGTACTTGCCTATGGAGTGGGAGAGGAAAACCTAAGAAAGAGAATGGAAGAGGAAAATGAGAGGAGAGAGAGTGTGAAGTTGCGTTATATATGGAGGGTTTGAGGTTTGGACCATGGGTTCAACTCATGATAAAACCAAACCAAACAAATAAACCAAGAGCCAAGTGAACCGAAGAATGGGTCTAGTCTCTCTACAACATATAACTACGCTAGCAAAATAATAATTATGTTCCAAATACGTATATTGGGAACGGAGAGTGACATCTCTAACCACCATAGAAAAATTTTATCCTCGAAATTTAAACCAAAGTCTAGCTAGAAATATCAAAGCAAGCAACAACTATCTACAAGCAATCTACATATACAAATAAGCAAGTATAACAATAACAAATATAATGAAGCGAAGCAACTTCATCCCTTATGAGTGCTTGCCAATCACGAAATGAAGGATGCGAAGGCAAACGAAAAAAATATACCTTATGAGTCGAATAGGTACGGGTATCGAGATCGAATATCGTCCTTGCGCTCCCACGCCGACTCTTCCAAAGAGTGATGTCCCTAAGCAACACGAACAAGACGGATAGTCCAATTCTTGATTACCTTCCCTCTGATCCAAAATGGATATGGGCCATTCCTCGTAAGTCAAGTCGGTACCAACGACTAACTCAGAGTGATCGAGGATATGACTCAGATCCGGGATATACCTACGCAACTGAGACACATGAAAGGCATCGTGCATCTCACATAGCGAAGACGGAAGGGCAAGACGATAAGCAACATCCCCTACCCTCTCTAGAATATCGAACGGTCCTACGTACCGCAGACTAAGCTTCCCGCGAACCCCGAACCTAATGACTCTATGGGTAGGCGAAATCCGTAAAAATGCATGGTCGTCGATAGAAAATTCTAACGGCCTACGATATTGATCTGCCAAATTACGATGACGATCTTGTACAACTCGAAGCCGCTATCTAATCTTCTTAACCACTTCAATGGTCTGTGTGATCATCTCAGGCCCCAACATCTTCCTTTCACCAATGTTATCCCATGCTAAAGTGACCTGCACTTCCTTCCGTACAATGCCTCGAATGGAGCCATTTGTATGCTGGCCTGATAAATGTTATTGTACGAGAATTCCACTAAGTGAATGTGATCTTCCTAAGACCCACCAAGGTCTAAAGTACAAGCCCACAGCATATCTTCCAATGTTTGTATTATTCTCTCTGACTGGCTGTCTGTCCAAGGATGGTACCCGGTACTAAATCTCAACTTAGTACCCAAGCGCTCGTGTAAACTTCTCCAAAAATGAGATATAAAGCGGGTATCACGGTCTGACACTATACTTGCTGGAACTCCATGCTGCCTCACTATATGCCGCATATACATCTCTGCTAACTGCTCTGTGGACTGTCCTACTCGAAAGGGAAGGAAATGTGCCATATTTGTAAGTCGATCTACTATTACCCAAACTGCATCACTTCCAGTAGGGGATCTAGGTAAGCCGGTCATAAAGTCCATCGTAATGTGTTCCCACTTTCACTCTGGAATAGACAGGGGTTGCAATAGTCCTGCTGTCACTATCACATTTCTAGAATAGGGCTTTATTGTCAATTACCATATTTATTTTATTGTGTTAATATATTGCATGATATATTAATTATAAATATTATTTTGCGTTCTTTAATGCATGGATTAATGGACTAGACCTAAAAATCCACTAGTTAAACCAATGCCCATTTTTAAATTAGCATTTAGTTGAAACCCTCAATATATGACTAAAACCCTCTTGATTAATTAGTTCTTCATGACAAGTCATGATGGGCAAAATAGACTCTTTGTATTAGAAACCCTAACCCTAACCCTAGCTCCCTCATGCCTCTCTTCATTCATGAAGAAAACCCTAAGAATAGCCTCCACTTAGAAATCATCTTTCCTTCCTCAAATTTCAGGATTTTTAGCCCTAGAAACCCTCATTTCTTCCCCATCAAGAGAGACCTAGGAGCTTGGACCAAGTAGGCTTGGAGAAGGAGAAGCTACATTGGTAATCCATCTCCCAATAGGTGAAAATCTAGAAAAACCTCATTTAAATTTTGTTTTAATTATTTGTTTGGCCATTAGGAGCCCACCCTCTGATTTAAGGATGAGTTTTTAGGGAGAGCATGAGATTCTTTTGGTTACATGATATTTTTCCACGGTGTCATAGGTATATTTGGATTTTGTGATCAAATGATGTATTTTTCCCAAATTTTTTGTAGCCCTATATATATATATATATATTTATACATGTTTGCATCATATACGTAGAGGTTTAATTTTGATTTGGGGAGTTATGCATGAGTAATCATGTGTATTCCTTTTTGGCACACTATGTGTTTGTAGAAATGTTTAATAGGATATGTATCTATCTATATGAGCTAATTTATGTGTTTTGGATATATATATATATATATATATATATATATATATATATATATATATATATATATATATATATATATGTGTGTGTGTGTGTGTGTGTGTGTGTGTGTGTGTGTGTGTGTGTACGTATACGTATTATTGTATATAAGTATATCTGTGGGTTATACATTAGGAAAATTGGGTTCCTGAGTTCCGGGGGTAACACTGTGCTGTGCACAGTTGGTAGATACTTGTGCACTGAACATTCAGTTCATGAATGAGCAATGTGCCTGTGCACTGTGTGTCTGTGTATCAGTATAAATGTGGAGTGGTTTATGTTAGATATGTGAATTTACCTATATGCTTGATGTGTATTTGAGAGAGAGACTGTGAGTGGTTGCAGTTTGCAAGTGAGGTCGGGACTATGTAAGGTCGAGTTCCTGTGTGAATTTATCAGTGTGTGTGGTAGTGAATGAATGGAGGAATTTATTGGACTATGCATCAGTTGAGAGTGAGTGAGTTTGTGAGTTCTCTGTGTATCAGTGTCAGGATACTGTCTCAGTTCAGTGTGTAAGAGTGTCTGTGTGAGGGTGCTATGATACAGTGGACGTTGTGTGCATTGTGTATCAGCATTGGGGGTAATGAGAGGTCGGGTTCCTCACAGTATCAGTGAGATTGTTGAGTTGCATGGGCATGTATCAGTGTAGGTGGTTTGCTGTGTACTATGAGTGTCTGTGCATCGTGCCCACAGTTGTACGTTAAGTATTGTGTTGTGTATCACCTTTGAGCAGTTGAGTTTATTAGGGTGTCTTTGGATCGAGCATGTATCAGTAGGTCAGTGTCTGTGTGTATCTCAGTGAGTGACAGTGAGGGAGAGTGGATATGGGCTTTGGTTGCTATTGTGTTGGTCCTATGTATCAGTGCAATGCATCATTTATCCACACAACAAGGTTAGACAGCTGCTAGTAGCAGCAATAGAATTAGGAGTGGTCAATTACAGCTTGTCTACAGACTTAGGGTTCCACATTACAGTTTATATAGAGGTTTGAGTTGGTATTTTAGTCAGGTTATGCACTTAAGCAGTATTGGGGTAAGAGGCATTATCAGTTGGCCAAGGTGGTGTGAATAAACTCTAATTACAGGAAGTGATGTAGAAGGTTAGTGTGCAGTGGGGGTTAGGTTGTGTCTAATTGCAGATTCCTATTGCAGGCAGGGATTAGTTGAGAAGTAGGTTGAGGGTGCAAGTGATTAACAGAGGAAGGATTAGCTCGGGTAAATACTTGAGCTAGTGCCAGGTTAGGGGTAGACTGTGAGAACTGATACTTAGAGTATCAGTGAAGAAATTAGAGGGGGATGGGGGTTGAGCATAGTCGAGTGGGTTTTATGACTGATACAACTAGTATCTGTTGCATTCCTTACAACAGCAGATGGTAGGGTGTGCTCAGGTTTAAGGCTTACAGTGAGTTCAAAGTTTAAAGAAGTTAGCAATTATTGGGGAGTGCTGGACTGATATATTGGTATCAGTTGCAACAGTGATGCTAAGTGTCAGATTTAGATATGATAGAGTAGTGTATTAGAGTTAGTTAGAGTATCATATATTGGGGTTCAATGGTGAACTATAGACTAAGGTATTAGAGTATGGTGGACACTAGGGTATTAATACTATTTAAGATAGAGTACCAGCAAGGTAAGTGTTATAAGTTATTTATATACTAACTAGACTATAATATATGGATATTATCTAATATTATTTAGATGCTTGATACTAATAGTTAGTATAGCTATTAATGACTAGTGTTTGTAGATATTGTCTATTATATACTATTATGATATAGAAATTGACTAGTGGACCTAGTTAACCTAGTTTGGACTTAGTATGGCCTAGAATTGAACTAGTTTAACTTACTTTCATTTCTGAACTTGTATTAATGCAACGTACCATATATATAGGTCTGGGTGACTCCAGTTTGGACATCAATCCTCACACCTTCCTCAGGACCACAGGTGAATACATTCTCTGACAGTTTTCATTATGTTGATTATTCTATGATTCTAGTGGTATAGTATACTTGATTCTGACATTATGGATACACGGGTTAGCATCGTAGATACCTGTCATGAGGAGTCGTGATTGGAATCCATCGTGCTAGCTGGGGACGGAGAAATATTAGCAGATTATGTGATCATACCCCACTTTACATGCATCATAGCTCACCCCACACATCACGTTGGGTGTAGCCTGACCATTTATATGCCCCATAGCCTGTTATATATGATTAGCCTGACTATTTCTCGTATCATAGCTAACCAGATGGTTAGCCTGACCTCACATGTATCATAGCCAATCATATATAACAAGCCTGATCTTGTCCCAAGCCGATCACATAATAAACTGATATTTCAAACACTTAGCCAGATATTCTATTTCTTTATTTCTAGTTCACTTGTTCTAGCATTCACTTATATATGTTCATTGCTAGTTTGTACTATTGTTGATTACATATTCTCCAGTATTTACTTTCATCTTGTATTTCCTTACACTGTTATAGTTTTTATAGTTTTATCAATATAAATAAAATTGTTGTTTAGTGTTTGTGCTTCGCTCCAATCCTGATTGGATAACATTTTTCAGAGGACTTGGAGGACTTCTGTCCTACCCACTATAGCCCTGGCGTAGAGGAAGACTATGTACCAGAGATCCTAGAGGAGTCCCTTTCCTTAGAGGAGACACCACCTGCAGGCATTTAGACGGTCCTATTTATGTATCATTTGTTCTAGAAACTGAGACTTGGGTTGTATATTGTTGAGACTTTATGTGGACAACTAGACTCTAGGCTAGTGTTGTATTTTGTTTAGTTGGGCTTGACTTATATCTGTACTTCCTTATCTTTATATCTCATCATGCCATTTCTTTCCTATAGTTATTGTGATTGAGTATATATTGAATTGTTGATCAATGTATTATTCATTGTCCTCCTTATGGAGTTGAGATCATTGACAGGTTATGAGTTATGTTTGGTAGTCTTATGACCTAGACAGTGTTCTACCGCCGATGTTGCGGCGTAGGCTGGACGTACCCACGACCCCAAATTCTGGGTGCGGGTCGTGACACCTACTGGTCTCTGCTGCTCTGCCTTCACCTGCTGACAAATGAGACATCGTGAAATGAACCGAGTTATCTCTCTTTTTATTTTGTTCCACTAGAAATTTTGCTTGATATCATGGTACATCTTCGTGCCTCCTGAATGAATAGAATAATGATAACTGTGTGCCTCGGTCATTACTTCTTGTCTGATATCTCTATTTGGCACACAAAGACGATTTTTAAATCTAAGTGTTCCGTCTTCGTGAATCCTTAATTCCTTCCTAAGGCCTAACTCATATTTTGTCTTGAGCTTCTGAATATGAGAATCTTCTACTTGAGCCGCCTTGATCCTCTCCACTAAAGTTGACTGAATCTGAAGACTGGCTAGTATTCCTGCTCCTTGAGGTAACACTACCTCGATTCCCATCTCTCGAAGATCTTCTAATATGTGCTTCTGAGTTGTCAAGAAAAATGTGCTGCCTCTCCTACTTAGAGCATCTGCCACCATATTTGCCTTGTCTGGATGATACTGAAGTGCTACATCATAATTACCAAATAATTCTAGCCACCTCTTATGCCTCATATTTAGGTCCTTCTGGGTGAATATGTACTTTAAACTCTTATGGTCTGTGAATATCTCCACCCGGTCGCCATATAGGTAGTGTCTCCATAGCTTGAGTGCAAATACTACTGTTGCTAACTCCAAATCATGTATTGGATATATTTTTCATGATCTCGAAGCTGCCGAGACGCATAAGCTGTCTCTTTCCCATGCTGCATCAACATGCACCCGAGTCATTTCCCAGATGCGTCGCAATAAACTGTGAACCCTCTTGATCCTACTGGAAGTGTAAGGATCGGTGATGATATCAGTTTCTCTTTCAACTTCTCGAATGCTGCTTGGCACTCTGCCGTCCAAACAAACTTTACCTCCTTGCGGGTTAGACGAGTCATTGGAGCTAAAATCCGTGAAAAATCTGCTACGAACCTCCGTTAATATCCTGCTAACCCCAAGAAACTTCGCACCTCTGCTACTGTCTTTGGGACTGGCCAATTCTCTACTGCTTCAACCTTCTTAGGGTCCACTGATACTCTTGCTCCTGAGATGATGTGCCCTAAGAATGACACATGACCTAACCATAATTCATACTTACTGAGCTTGGCATACAACTGATGCTCCCTTAAAACTTGTAACACTCTCAGAAGATGTTCTTCATGCTCTTCTTCACTGTTAGAGTAGACAAGAATGTCATCTATGAATACCACCACAAATTGATCTAGGTATGGCATGAAGATACAATTCATCAAATCCATGAATGTTGCTGGCACATTAGTCAATCTGAATAACATAACTAAAAATTTGTAATGCCCATATCGAGATCAAAATATTATCTTCGGTATATCTTGCTCCCGGACCCTTACTTGATAATATCCTTATTGAAGGTCTATCTTGGAAAATACTTTTGCTTCACTCAATTTGCCAAATAAGTCATCAATCTCGACAATGGATACTTGTTCTTCATTGTTACTGCATTCAGCTGCCTGTAGTCGACACACAACCGGGTCTTTCCGTCTTTCTTCTTTACTATAAGCACTGGTGCTCCCCCTGGCAATCCACTAGCCTGAATGAACTTCTTCGCCTTCAGTTCTTTCACATGTTGATATAGCTGGTTGAGTTCCATCGGTGACATCTGATAGACTTTGTTGGAAATTGGTTCTGTTCCTGGCCTCAATTCAATGCAGAACTCCACTTCTCTTATATAGGGTAATCCTGGAAGATCTTCCAGAAATACATCAAGAAATTCTTCAATTATTCTAGGAAGCTGATCCCCAATTCCCGCTACTGCTGCTATGCCATCTTCATGCTGGTCCCTCACCGTTCTGTTGAAGATAAACTCTTCCTTTTCTGGGATGTTAAACAACACTCTACCCCTACGACAATCTATTATCGTATGACTGTCTCTCAACTAGTCCATGCCTAAAATAACGTCAAAATTACCCATAGGAAACTCGATCAACCTTGCAAGTAATAAATGCCCGCACACTACTATTAGACACGCTAGACATACTCTATCAACTCCTACGAGACCATTACCAGTGAGTATTTTCAGCCTCTCTGGCAATGCCTTAAACTTCAATCCAATACGTGTCACAAATCATGTACATACAAATGAATAGGATGCTCCCGAATTAAATAATGCTATGGCAGGAAAAGATGTAACAAGAATGTTACCTGCCACCATGTCAACTGATGCCAAAGCCTCCTCCAGAGAAAGGGTAAAAGCATGTACTTGGCCTCGTTGTGCTCCTTGTTGCTGCCTCCCTTGGATACGCAGTTGTGGCATTTGCTGTCCATACTGCTGATTTCTCTGTTGGTCGTACATCTGAGTCTGCATCGGCAATGGACGCTGAGCCAAAGGCCTGACTGCCAGTGCTGGTCCCCTGTACTGAGCTACCTCTGGTGCTGGTAAGGCTAATCGCTGCACTGGCCTTTTAATCCTTTACATCATCGGACAATTGGCGATCCTATGGTCTGGACTACCACATCGTAGGCACAAACCTTGTGCTGCCCTACACACATCCTTGGTATGGCCTCCCTTGCCATAATACGTACATCCGACTGGGGCTCCCAATCGTTGTTGTTGTTGCCTCGGCTGATATGGCCGAGCTGGTGCTGTTGCTGCCGATGCCACTGGCCTCCTCGGCGCTGTGTCATGAATGAGAACGTAGAAGATGGTGCTGACGTCCGTTGTACTGGTCCTCCTCATCCACTCTGTGCATGAGACCTCTTTTGGCCTCTTGTTCTTGAAGCTAACCTCTGTATTGTCAGCTCATGTCGCCTGGATGCGATCAATACTTTGTCGAAGGTCTGGTAGTTATGGCCCTCTACCAGTTGCTAAATTTTTAGATGAAGTCTATATTGAAACCTCATCGCCCGCTCTGGTTCTGTTGCCACCATTATTGGGAAAAACTTGCTAAGCCTGCAGAACTCTGCTGCATAGCCATCCACGGTCCTACCGGACTGTTTAAGGTTGATAAACCTCTGATGTAGCTTTTGTTGCGCTACCACTCTGAAATACTTGACCCTGAAACAGGTTCTGAAGTTGTCCCATGAGACATGTTGTCTTAAACCAACCTGTTCTGTTGTCCACCAATCTCTGGCAAGATCCTGGAGTTACAATCGAACCTGATCAACTTGTTCCTCAGCTGGAACCCTTGATGTTGTCAGTATCGTCTTAATATTCTGCAGCCAAGCATCTGCGATAATGGCATCCTCCGTGCCATCAAAGTACATAGGGTTGAGTCGGCAGAACCTCACCGATGCCCCTGAGTCTGTTATAACACTTCTCTCCAAGGCCGTCTGTAATCCTTGATGCAATTAGACATTCTGCTCCTGCTGTTGGAGCTGTTGATGTTGTTGAGCCTCCATCATTCCTCGAATAATCTCTAGCAATGTCGGTGTATCAAGTACTGCTAGCACTGCTGGTACGACCGGGGGTACTAGAATTTCTAGTACATGTTGTTCCTCGTGCTCCTCTACGGGTTCTACCATGATCCCTCCAAAAATAGGTGATGTCTCTCGTTATGGGCCAACGGATCCTTGTCCTGCTGAAACTACTGGTGCTCCAACCACTGATTCTGGAGAAGCCCTAAAGAAAATGACACAAGATAAATCAAGAACATGATAAGAAATTATCGATGAATCAATGGTACATAAGTCAAGCTGAGTTCGAGAAGGCAGATTCAGGATTTCAAGGAGGAACATATTTGATTGAGATTTCCTATAATCAGGCCAGCACACAAGTCTAAAAAATTAGACATGCATGGGCCACCAATAAACCTTGTCACGCCCCAGATCCATAATATTAGAGAGCGAAAGAACGACTCAGCCAACCACACCTTGTAAAAATACCGAAGCAACCCGTAATGTGTTATAGTTGTCTAGAGATGATGGGGTGCATACTACAATCAAGTCTTCTAGGGTCAAGAACTTCTATATCTCAATCATTCAAACAAGTAGCAATAACATAGAATATTTCATAATAAACAGTAAGGCGTCCCCAACGTCGCATTAGAATATTCTAGAGATCTAGCAAATATAAGTGATATGCCAAATACATAATCAAAAAGTAAGCCTGATAATCTGGATACTAGTTTCCTACATGACCTGTAATCAGTGGCATATGTCCCATCCATGACATGACATGACACCCCTTTACCAAACAAGGACAAGAAGTGCCACATCACTTCAAGATAGAATACGTCCCTTGATTTTGGTCAAGCTAGAATAACTGCATCGTAGTTTCAGTCCACATGCTATCGTAGCACAATAGTGCAACCCAACAACCAAACAAGGACATGAGTTGAACTATCATGCCATGACAGTCTATGTTCCTTCATTCATTGCTCGTCTTTTGTAAACTATAATCTTTTGGGCGTTTAGCCAACAAACACCTGTTAGCCGGATAATCTGGATACTAGTTTCCTACATGACCTGCAATCAGTGGCATATGTTCCATCCATGACATGACATGATACCCCTTTACCAAACAAGGACAGGAAGTGCTACATCACTTTAAGATAGAATACGTCCCTTGATTTTGGTCAATCTAGAATAACTGCATCGTAGTTTCAGTCCACAGGCTATCGTAGCACAATAACGCAACCTAACAACCAAACAAAGACATGAGTTGAACTATCATGCCATGACAGTCTATGTCCCTAATTCCACTCAACAGAAGGAACAATACACAAGTAGGGATACAATATTAAGTAAAATAACATAGTGATAACAAGTAGCTTCAATTCGTGTCTCGTTGTAACACAACAGCGCAACTCAACAATCAAATAAGGACATGAGTTAAACTTTCATGCTGTAATGGTCTGCTTCTCTAACTAAAATAGATTTAACGGCCAAGCCTGTGTTACGGCTTGAAATATGATCTCTGGGTTATCCCAGTAATACAATATATAAGTATCCTCATATCGTGCCATAATCTAGCAGGGCTGGCTGAACCAATGATATACAAGCAAGAATATATGATGCACTAGTCCCTTGCTAGGGCCCTGAGCTAATTTAATGATTAGTAGCAGTCCCAGGCTTTCTATAGGAAAGATACTGGCTCGACATATAAATAAGTCAGATACTGCACTCCACTAGTGCGGATGATATACAGTATTCGTGGTGGCCAGCTAACTTAGGGTGGTTCGACATGCACGATCTCGAGATACCGTTCTCTCCCAATGCTCTACAAATTAAGTTGCCTAGTTAACCCTAGATGATATAGAATCTTATATCGTGGTCACATGAAAAATCCTTCCTAAATATCATACTTTAAGTACGGGCACTCTTGATACGAATCCGCATTGTCTCTTAAAGTTAAATCTAGATTCACCCAAGTGTGATACAACAATCAGTACTATCTAGCCACGACTAAAGTTGTCACTACCACATTTTCTAGGAAAGGATATTTTAGTCATTTGGTAATTTATTAAATATTGTGCATGTTAAATATTTATTTATTAGATTATTTATTTATTATTGGCATGATATCTTTATTTTTAGACTTGTGTTAGTAGACCTAACTAGTTTAAATTAGAACCATGGACCAACATTTAATTCTAGTTAGAATTGAGCCCAATAATTAGAAGCCTAATCATTAGGAGGATGATTAATTATCTTAAATCTATTAGACTAGAACCTTTCCTCCTCAATTAATTTCTTCATGAGAGGCCCCAAGGGGTATTTTAGACTTTACATAGTATCTTGAGGAAGGGGGCAAGTGAGGCATATATAAAGGGGATGAAAACTTTTTCTCTCTTCATTTTTTATTCCAAATCTAGATCTAGAATTTTTTTCCAACCAAATTTCATCAAATCCCTACCAAATTTTTCCCTAATTCCTTCCCAAATAATCATTGGAGGCTAATAGAGTAAGGATCTAGAAGGAGGAACAAGGATCTACAAAGAGGAGTAAGGATCTACAAGTTGAAGGCCAATTTCACCAATTTTGGAGGTTTTATTGGGAATCCATCTCCTAATAGGTTATAATTCAGTTTTTTCCTTAATTTAGGTTATAAATCTGAGAATTAACTATGAGAAACCTACCCATATGCATAGGCTACCCATAGGAATTGGAATTAAGTTCATAGGAGGTCTATTGAGAAAGTTATGGTATTTTTTGTGTCAATTTTGGGAGAATTCCGAGTTTAACACTTGTTATGTTTGTCAATTGGTCCTATAGATCAAATTAACATGTGTTTGTGTGTTTGTGGCTAGTGTCATGTCCACAATTGGGTACGTGTAGGTCGTATCCTAATAATTTGGGGATACGTGTTGTTTTGGAAGGTTTTTCTCCGACACGGGACTTTGTGCATGTCATATTTTGACACGGACACGTAGATATGTGTTTGACTCCTCGTGGTGTTCATAAATAGTATATTAGACTTTCTCGTGTTCTTTGGGGTACGTTTGGTTGTGTGGTGGACTCGTATCGTAAGCGTATCATAGATCTAGTGTGATACGGGTGCGATGCACTCCACATGTTTGTTGTGTGCATTTCTAGATCTAATCTCTTTTGTTCATAGCTATTGATAATATATGAATTCATATGTATATGTATATATTGTTGTATATAGATATATATGTGATTATGTATATATATATATAGTAGAGAGATGTGTTTATATATATATATATAATGTTGACTGTTTGTGGGTTGATATATATGTATATGGCTATGGGATACTATATCTATATTTATATATATGAGAGGGAGTGATATATCTAGCTATATGTATATATGTATGTAAGAGATGTGTATTGATATATGTATAGCTATGTGTGTGTATACATATATATGTGTATATGTATATGTATATAGATATAGATATCTATATAGTTGTGTATATATACATGTATGGTTGTGAGTGAGAGTATATATAAATATGTGATTGTATATATATATATATATATATATATATATATATAGAGAGAGAGAGAGAGAGAGGAGAGGAGATTGATATATATATATATATATATTGATGTGTGTGAGAATGGTGAGTTGCATATGTATGTATGTAGATGTATATAGGAGTGGTGTTAGTTGTGCTTGTGTGTGAGAGAGAGAGAGTGTTGTGATGTATCTATGTATTGGTATGTATTATATGTTAGTAGTTAATAGTTTTAATAGTTTAGTTATGTTAGTATAGTTTAGTATATGGGGGTTAGCTATATATATTAGCTATATGTATTAGGATTTGAATTACCTTGGGATACCAAGGTAATGTCAAGGTATTGAAGGATACTCAAGGTATTGGGTAATGGGTTGGTTTAGTCTAGTTAGTTACTATAGTAGTTAGTTAGTTAGTTATATATGTTTGATTATGTAGATAGTTAGATATGTAAACTAGTATATATATATATATATATATATATATATATATATATATATATATATATATATATATATATATATGTTATGATTGATAGTTAGTCTCATATACTAATAGGTAGTGTATCTTGATAGTTAGTTATATTAGCTATACATATCTATGTATGTTAGTATTATAGTTAGTTCTATGTTATATTGAGATGTATATATTAGTGTTAGTTATAGCTAGTATTAGTTTGGGTTTTTATATATCTATTGGTATTAGTTATATGTTTAGTTTTGGGTTACCTCGGGATACCAAGGTATTGGGCCGATACCCAAGGTATTGAGTTTGGGTATCGAGATAGGTGCGATACGCATTGGTGCAAGGCCAAGGTATCATAAATTTCTTGTTTTAATATAGTGTTAAGTATAATGACTTGTATATATATCTAAAATACTATTTTCATATAAATGAACTTGCGTATCTTAGAATACGGCTTTTTGAATGCCTTTTAGTATCTTAGCATGGATTATATAGCATAGTTTCATAGTGTTTCGACTTAGTGACTTAGTTTTAGACTCTTGCAACCTATATTTTATCGATTTGACCTAGAAATGGCTTTATGACTTAGAATTGTATCAACTTAACTTATTTCTATTTTAGAACCTTGTATTGATGCAACATACCATATATAGGTTGTGTGACACTAGCTTGGGTATCGAGAGACACACCTTGCTCAGGACTTCAGGCGAGTATATTTCTTTGATAGTTTTTAATTCATAATATTGTATATATGCATGATCTAAAATTATATACTTGATCCCGACACAGTGATTTCACGGACTGGTACTATATGGATCCCTTCAGGAGATATTATCCCCTACCATGTTCAGCAGGTAATCGTGTACATTGTATCTCATCGTGTATATTGGGTATTGATGATACTTCGTGTTCACACGCTGATCGTGTTCAGTGTGCTTATTCGTGTACACTCGTCGCTCGTGTTCGGTGGTTATGATATTCGTGTACATCCACTGCTCGTGTTCAGTGGTTATATTTCATGTTCGTAGCGTGTCGTGATTGGATCCATCGGTATTAGTTGGGGGTGGGAGAGTAGGAGTTGATTATGTGATCAAAGCCCCATTGTTACATCGTGTACATTCTGGTTACATACCTCACTTGTAATCGTCTTACCAGATCATGTTCACCCAACCCAATCACATAATGAACTTGTATTCTGAGGCACATTAGCTAGTTTAGATTGCAGTTATTTTATCATATTGTTGATATTTATATTGTTGTTCTATATTCTCATACAATACTTGTATATCTATTATTCATCATTCATATGTTTAGTGATCTTGTATTTCATTTCTATATCTGTTTATATGCTCGATTATGCTATTGAAACTGTTTTCAGAGGTATGTACTTCGCTCCAATCCTGACTGGATATATTTTTCCAGATGATTGGCTTATAGAGCAGTGTCCCACATTCTACAGTCCACAGGACGGTGTATCTTTAGAGGATCCTTTGGTTGACCAGGAGGACTTAGTTGCAGAGCCCGAGGAGGTCTAGTTTATTTGTGTTGAACTTGTATTATATTATATTGTTGAGATTCATTGGATTGTATATTATTTCAGATTGTGGTTTATATCTTATTCTTCCTTTGCTATTCCATTTGTGCTTATCTTCCTTAGTTTGCATTGTGATTGAGTTTAGTTATATTGTGAGATACCATTTTGTTCCTCCGTTTGGAGTTGAGGTGATTGACAGGTACCATATTATATTGTTGAGATGCTAGATAGTTAAAAATGACCCAGACAGCGTTCTACCGCCGATTCTGCGGCATAGGCTGGGCGTAACCACGTACTCGTGCCCGAATATCGGGGTGCAGGTCATGACAAAAGTCACTGTCCAACTAACAGATCCATGCAAGAAAATAATTATATATATCACGTAGCAAGTGTATGTGGCACGACGACTCACTATATCAAGTAGCACTCTTGTTACGATCAAGTGTATCAGCACAGATACAATAGTCAGGGCAAGAATAAGTTCTAGTATCAAGGTTGTGGACAAGTTATCAAGTAGTAATGTATTCTAGATAGAACAGTCAAATAATGGTCACATTAATTTGTTACTTTATTATATCGATAGAAAAAATAATAGTAGTCGAGGACCCCCCTCATGATCAGATCCACAATCCTTAAACCAAACAAGGACCGGGATTGTAGACCCTCCATCGAGTTGAACTACGCCCCTTATTCTGTCCAACGTATAATAAGGTAATCCAGAAAAAGTAGCATGATCAGCAAGTAAGTACATGTAGGGCCATATCTATAGGCTCATTCCAGGTGCGTAGTCATTTAGCACGTGGTCACATGTGAGTCATACAAGTCATTCTAAGTTAACACGTAGCATCACAATCATTTAATCATACAGAAACATTAAACCAAACATGTGACAAAGTGAGTAAGAAGCAATAGGCGCATAGGAGGAAAGGCGCATAGCAAGGTGCCGCATAACGTCGAGGCCGCATAAGGTCAAGGCCGAATAAATAGAGTAAAGTCCACTCCTCGGGAAACGTGTGATGTGACAACCAATAAATGCAAGTCAAGTCAGAAAAGTGACTGATGACAAACAATAAAAGTGTGTCAGAAGAAAAGACAAATTATCAAAAGTAGTGTCGTGTCAGTCAGAAGTTATGTGTTCAGAAGAAGTGGGATGCATAGCTCCTGGTCGTATGGTCGACTAGGTCGTATGCTCCTCTGGGTCGCATGCACACTTGGCCGCATGAAATCTTTTTGGACTTAGTAAAATTTTATTCGTTCAAGTTCATGCACTTGGCCAAGGGCGCATGGCAAATTTAGTCATGCGTCCAATAAGGTTGGCCGCATGCTGACTCTAGACAAAAAGTCCAGGCCGCATAGCACTTCGTGCCACATAGCACTCCTTTGTCTCCACCAAACAATAGCTTTTCGGTCATGGCCAAAAGCTCAAAAATGAGATTTTGTTTCTTCCATAGATACCTCAAATGATGCCTAAATCCAGCAAAGTAAAGTTCTAAACTATTCAAAAATCAAGTGCTCATCAAAATAGAACAAGGAGTTTTCATAAACATTAAGTTTTAAGAGATCAAAACCCAAGAATACTCAAGAACACAAAGAAAATCCTAAAACTTAAAACTTAGATCTACACTAAACCATCCACCAAATCTAAAAATATCAAGTTCTAAATGCATGGGGAATCATATAAGGAACACAATGGAACAAAAAATAAAGAGTTTCTCCATTTCTTGCAAGATGTACTTGCCTATGGAGGGGGAGAGAAAAACCTAAGAAAGAGAATGAAAGAGGAAAATAGGAGGAGAGAGAGTGAAGTTGGGTTATATATGGAGGGTTTGAGGTTTGGACCATGAGTTCAACTCATGATGTCACGTCCAGTCCCAAAATACAAGGGACTAGGCCATGTGGCAATGGCCAGCTACGTACCAGGGGACTCCAGTCCGACTCTGAATACGTATAAGCTGTAAATGAGGGTTACTATCTAGATAACACGGTCTATACGTCTCAAACCACAATGATATGTAATAAAGAAAGGACAACATGTATCATGGTGTGCACCCCACACTACACTCATCCGAATAGACTCGAAGAAAAATAATATGAGTCTACAAATACTGGGCTATACTAGCAGAAAATAAGCAAGGATAATAATAGCTGAACAATGAAGAAATGAATACAAATATCGAGTAACAATACCTGCATACCGGTATAATACTCATTAGCAGCTCCAGCCTCCCATCAGCAATCGGCCCTATAATCTGGCAGGGAACCCGGTCCTCAGAGGGACGTAACAAGGTACAAAAATAATATGCCATAGTAAAACAGAAAAGAAATATGTGATACGCCGGTGTAATCTAGTATAACCACCTAAGTGAGACACAACTTTGAAGACAATGTTCGACGCGTGGGCTTTCCAAATATAAAACCGTAGCTCCGAGGCACAGAGACACACGGGGCGTACCGTAGCTCCGAGCACAGAGTCACACGGATGATACTACGACTCCGGATACAGGATCTCTATATAAATAGGAACATATACATATATAGCGCGTGCAAAGTAGCCCAAACGTCTAGTAACTGTCTTTTTCTCCCAATGCGGTCAATGAGTGTTCGCTGAACATGAACCTCTATCTGACAGTCTCGTCATACTAAAATAACTATCAACAATCACGACCCTAAAGTCATCCCAGAATTCGGTCATGCTGACAGTATCAGGATACAGGAAGTCTGGCACGATGACGGTGTCTGAATGTGTCCTAGGGTTCTAATGTAACCAAGTAGGTACATCAAGGTATCGTGAACATCTATCAATCGATACCAGACGTTACCAACGAACGTCTGCACCCGGATATGACCCGGACGCTAAGTAACGATTCTGATCCAAAGTACGCACAATGCATAGATAAAATAAACAGTAAATCTGGAACTGAAATACATGATGGCAAGGTACACTTGCTTGGAAGCCAGACGAAGATTCGAACCCGAACTCGCTAATGAAGTAACAACTCAAGATAGAAACTGGAGCAGATGTCTTCGGATGCTGTCACAAATATCACCAACAGTTACAAAATGAGTGAGCTACTCAGAAAAACTTATACATACGTCCAATTTGGACACAAGAGCAAAAATACAGTTTCTGGTCAATACGGGGTCCACAAGTGGCCCGTCTTGCACCGAAAAATGTGCCAGAGACAAAGTTCTCCAAATTTGTCAAACTTAGTGTCTATGAGTCTAGAACGACGATACGAACTCAATAGAACATCCAGAACTGGATTCCGATGAGCCGATCACAAAATCGCCCGTCATATGGAACCGTGGGGTCCACGAAACGACGTTTCGTCAACGTTCTCAGAATCGAACCAAAATTGGGTCATAGGAACAGCGTAACACTGCAAATCCGATGGTGTAAGTTTCGTTATGAAACAACAGGCACACAAAAAATTAGGACGAGTGTTAGAACACGTTGATACGGTACTTTTCGACGAATATGCGTTGATTCCGGTGTGCACGCACATCCAAATCAAGTTCCGCAAAAGCCCACACGTCTACGTTGACGATACTCGTCTTTCGGTACAATTCGTACGCGATGAGGTTGTCCAGTTTGACAGGACCAACTCCGTATCAGAAAGTATCATTATTTTACAAAACAGTTTTTCTCAAGAATTGGAACCCTAATTACTAATAATATAAAGCAAGCTAAAATATTCTAATTGAACACACTGCAACAGGGTTAAATAGTGTTCATACCCGAAGAATCGGTTCAAGGATCTGTTGCGCGAGGAGGGAGATATCACTTCATGAATCAGGGAGGTTGAACTCAGGTTTCTGAACACGGGTTCGAGTCGCGGTTCTTTGCTGCCGCGGGGAGGAGATGTTGCTCGTGGTGATGGTGGCTGCTGGTGGTCGTGGCGGAGGAGGTGATGGTCCATGGTGGTGCTCAAGGGGATGGAGGTGATAGATCCAGCGAGGCTCGAGCTGGAGGTGGCTCACGGTGGTGGAGGCAGTGAAGTCGGTAGTGGCCGTTCGTGGTGAAGGTGGTGGCGGTCGGGATGGTGCTGGAGGTGGTGGTCGTGGTGGTCATGGCAAAGTCGGCCGTGGAGGTCGGGATGGCACTGTAGGTGGTGGTCGTGGTGGTGGCGAAGGTGGTGAAGCTGCTAGCGGTAGAGATGGCGGCGGTGGAGTTGAGAGCGGGTTAGGGTGCTGTTGAAGGTGGTGGTGGTGGTCGAAGCTCGACAGGTGAGGACAGCGACAGGTTGCGGCGGTGACAGGTCGTCGAGGAGGCGGTGAAGGTGGCGACCGCGAGGTCGGGGCACGATGGAGACTAGCGGAGGTTGGGGTGTTGATGATGAGGTACGTCGGGTGAGGACATGGCACTGGGTGGAGGTGGTACGGGATGGCTGCGTCGGTCTGCGACAGTGATAGGCCATCGAGGAGGTGGTGAAGGTGGCGACCGCGAGGTCGGGGCACGATGGAGACTGGCGGAGGTCGGGGTCCATTGCTGGCATGGGGTTGAGCACAATCGACGACTCGGTGTCGATTAATGGTCGGATCTGTGTGGAGGAGTTGATGGAGAAGAAGGAGTGAAGAAGAAAAAGAAGAGGGAAGAAGGATTCGACTGGTAGCAAAGGGAGGAGAGAGAGAGGGAGGTGGTGAGAAAACCTAGGTTGTCTTGGGATTAGGGCCGGCCACATTGGGATGTGTGTGTGTGTGTTAAAATAGAGGGGGTGTGTGGTTGTGATGGAGTGGGAAATTAAATCAAGGGTCATGATTTATCATGAGGGAGTTGTACCTAGCATGGGGGAGAGGGACCAACATGTGAGGTTTGGGGGTTTTCTTCATTTGTTTTAACCAATAGGGTGGTGACACCTAGCACCCTATTTGCTATTAAGCCCCTTAACTTTTGGGTATTTGCACATGAAGAAAAATGGTAAGAATTTGGTACGGAAAGTGGTGTTTGGTATTTTGTAGGTGAGGGGGTATTATGTGTTTTGTATGGGCTTCATAAAAGCGGTATTGGGTTAAATTATGGTTAGGTTGGGATTAGTTTAAGTTGGTGTCCCCAATTTAATTAAATAAAGTGTCATGTGCTCTTAAATTAAATAGGGGCACATGGGGTCTCAATTAGGAGTGACACAAAGGTCATGAACGGTGTAGGCTTGGTGTCAGTCTTGGGCCCTTTAATTTGTTCGGCGAAATGGGTTGAGTTTGTTTCCCTAAATCGATGGCAACGACATAGGTACGCGACATAGGATTAAAGAATTGATTTCATGACTGGGAAGTTGTGCAATTAAATTAGAGCACAAGGGAGGGTGTTTGTGAGTGACAGAAATATCCAGTGCCTAGGTTGGCTTGTCAAGTCAAGAGTGCAATAACTTGTTGGTAATTAAAGGCTATGGTTGCGCTCCAATTATTGTAGCAACGATAAGGTGCACCAAGGGTAACTAATTAAAGAACCAGTCAAATGTAACATAATTTTCTAAACCTCAAACACCCTGATGCTAAACCAAAATTTCTAACCATATCCAGTCTACCTTAAAAATGAAATTTTAGGGGGTTTACACATGATAAAACCAAACCAAACAAATAAATCAAGAGCCAAGTGAACCGAAGAATGGGTCTAGTCTCTCTACAACATATAACTACGCTAGTAAGAAAATAATTATGCTCCAAATACGTATATTGGGAATGGGGAGTGACACCTATGATGTCCTCTAACAAATTCGGTAGTTCCCTTATCAGTGGCCTAAAAAAAACTTGTGGCGCATATGCACCATAAGTGCATATGTACCATAACCCAAGAATTTTCCAAAGAATGAATGAAAACCATGTCCTACCATAAGATTATAGTCGTCGTTGAAAATGTTATCCTAAAGAACCTTAGGGAAGTTTTGTTGCTGAAGATGGTAAAACATAATAGTCATTTACTCTTAAATCTCTTCGGAAGGACATACGGAGCTCTTCACTTTGTTTCATGTTCAGATTGCAGAATCATCAATAACAGGAACAAGTACCGGAGGCTATCGAAAATCTGCCACACAACGAGAAGTCGACATTACCATCATAATTTGCTTATGCAATCTTGTAACCAAACACATATATGACTCTTGCTTAAATTAATTGTCATTTTTCTTACTTCATCTTAGTTGATAGGACCAAACTGGGGCACTAGAATGGTGACGATATGTAAATTGAGATGTTTTGCTCCCTTTTCATGTTGGTATTAGGTTGAAGGTCGTATTCAATCATCACATGTTACTGGGTCCATTTTCTCTTGTGCATGTTCAATCTTTACCTACTTATATCAATGGTTATGTTTTCAAGGGTGAGCAAATAATGGTTTTTCCAAAAATTGATCTAAGACCAGAATTAATAATTCGGGTAACGAATCAGAGTTTAATTTTAAGAAAAAAATATTCACTTTTTAGGTTCAGGTTGCGGGTGTGGTATTCGATTCCCGATCTATATCGAAACCCGAAATATTACTATATAATTACAAGTTTACCCCCTCTCTCCCTCATATATATATATATATGTGTGTGTGTGTGTGTGTGTGTGTGTGTGTGTGTGTGTGTGTGTGTGCCAAGGACCTCTAGCTCAAATGGTTAGAGTGAGGCATATCCCCCCAAGAGGTTGCATATTTGAGCAACGGGGGAAGCACATTTAATTTTCTATAGAAAAATTAATGTGAGTACTAGTGCGGTTTAGGTGTGATGTAGGTGCGAGCCTTCAGGCCAGGATACGTGGGGCCTTCGAACCGAGTTTGTAGGTCTTCGGACCAGGAGTTTATAACACAATTACCTTTTCAACATATACACACACACACACACACACACACACACACACACACACACACACACTCTTCTAATGAGGCTTGGAAATGGCTCAAAATTGAGCCGTCTAAGCCGTATGTCAATACTCCACTATCTATTTTTTTTAAATAACTAATTATTTGGCTGCCTAATATTATTTATTTTATAACTAAATAATTATAACTCAAGTGGTTAAGGTAGAGGCATTTTTTGTAGGCTGCTTAAATTCCATTCCTAGAAAAGACAATATTTATAAAATTTATATTATAAATATGAATTATTCACCATTATTATTTTGTATCTATATCCTATGTCTTTTGGTTATCTATAACTTATATCTTTTGGCATATCTTCTCTTAATTGTCATCATAATGTTAACCTCCATTGTAAGCCTATATAAGGGGCTCTTCTCAAGTTGATTGTGACAAGTGAATGAAGAAACAATTTTCTCCAAATTTTTTATTTTACAATACGTTATCAGCACGAGTTGCTTTAGGAAATAGAAGAAGGGAGAAAGAACTCTCTAAAAAAAAATATAAGTCCTACTTTCTTCATTCTTTTGATCTATATTTCTTCACTATTACATATTTTACATCATATGCACGTGATTAAAAAATGTTAAAATTTACATCTATATCAAATAAATACTTCAATAATCTTCATATATAATATTCTTGAAAGATATATACTATCATGTGGTGATTATTAGAAAGACATTTATATTGAAGATGTCAGTTTAATATTGTATACTTAGATACATGTTTTAGTAAACTTATTTGATTTATGTGTTTATAGATTGATTATAACATGAGTTTTCTAGATCTATTTTCTCTTTTACTTTTTAAATCTAAATTTGTATTGAACATGTTCACAATTTTATTCAAAATAAAAAATTCATGATAATCTATTTCAGATTATGTATAAACCTTAGGGTTATATTTTTTCTTATGAACTTTACCCAAGTATGAAATTAATCTAGAATATCTTAAAAAAAATCACTTATTATGAATTAGTTAATTACATTAAATTAGTTTATGTGAATTCTATAAGGTACTAATTCACATTACTGTATATGCGAATTAAATTATGAGAAAGTACATAAAATACAATGATCACATTATTGTATATGTGAATTGAATTATGAGTAAGTACCCAAAATATATTATTGTATTATGATCACATTGTTGTATATATGAATTAAATTATGAGTAAGTACCCAAAATATGATACACATAAGACATAATATTCTTTGATAGTGTTTCATCATATTGTGGTATATGTGAAGTTTCATAATATTGAAAGTACTTATCAATTTTATTATTTAAATTAATTTATGCCATAGAGATGTTGCGTCTTCCAAAGCTTGAATTCAAAGCTCTTGATATGAGCGAAGACAATTATTTATCATGACAATTGGATACAAAGTTTTAATTGCAGCCGAACAAGCTTGCTGGTACTATTAAGAAGGCTAAGGCTTTGATTGTCCTACGACATCATATTCATATGATCTAAAGATAAAATATCTACGTAAGGATGATCCATTGAATTTGTGGACATACTGCATGGCTGGGTCTTAACCTGAAAATAAATAAATAAATTATAAAGACATAAATTTTAGATAGAAGAGGTTATAGATTTACAATGAAAGAACTGTTTAGATGTATTAGATCTTAATTTATCCACACTCACTAGCCATAAAAATTTAATTTACTTTTCTCGTAGTCGATCACACAGAAAGAATCACATGAATGGCAAGCCGATTATGAGCATTTTACCAATTTATATGGATGTTCAAATTATTATTTATTAGATTAAGTGTGATGGGTAATTTTACATGTATCTATATTAAATGTTGCATGTTTCTTATTGTCAAATAAATGTTAAGATCTTAAATTTTGCTAAATAATCAGTTTCAATAAAATCCACGATGGTCCATCTAACATCTTTATTTTAAATTCAAAGGAAGTTGACAATTACCACAATATGATTGGTAAAAAATAATTGAGATATAATATAGAAAATTAATGACAATAAGAAACATGCGACATAAGCTAGGCGCGAATCACTATGCTAGTGCTCCCGCGGGATAATCGTGTCCATCAGGACGTGATGTTGCACGAGCATAAGCTCCGCTCGTACAAGGCCATGAATCCGAACATGCAGAGAAATAGCTAAGCCACAGATATTCTGTATGCAGCAGAATAAGAAACGAACAGGCAATTGGTAACAAGTTCATAGAGTAGTCATAGCGGAAGTATTGAATAACACAAGTATGAAAGTAAACACAAGCAGTTTATTGATATTGAATCAATGTTACAAGCGGCGCTATGCCGAGATTACAAGTCGCTCAAGTCCTCTCTCTCGAAACAATAAAGATGTGCCAAGTGGCTTACAACATAAAATAATTCATAGGCGATGTTCCAATATTATGTCTTGTATATGTGCTTCAGCTCCAGATGCAACACTCCAAGGCTCTAGAGCGAACTCTACGCCTTAGCGCGTATGAGGGGTGTCCGCACCGAACGAGATTCTTCCGCACCCTACAAGCAATCTGGTGGGTTATCAGTACATAAATGCACTGGTGGGGAGGCTTCTCGTCCGCTCGGCAAATCCAAACACGTTATATAGGTTCTTTGCACCATATATTAAGTTGTCTTTCTAGTCTTGCCTTAGGATCAATTTTATGGCATAATATAAAGCCTAAATTATGTGACAGTGCACCGTGCGATATAAGAGTAACACGGCGAGACTTACCAAACTTACCATTCATCCTTCCCTGTTTAGAGATAAAACCAAGTTAAACCAAGCACGAATATATATAAAGATAAAATTCAAGGACTCGCATAAGCAAGCACAAGTGTCATGAGCGGGTTCTCATTCAGGTGCATGAGTTACATGGATACTCAGGTGTGTTAAACTAGATGTCTCAGGTATTCATACACAGATGTAGATACAGATGTGTTACTCAAAGCAGTCGCCTATAATGCAATGACTCGCACGCGGGTTGCCATAATTGAGTCAACTTAACCTATCGAGTCAACTTAATCTATATGAAGGGGGTCACTAGCATGACTTCCATAGTGGACAATGTAGTACAAGGCAAAGCTAGTGTGTAAGCAATAAATACTAGGGACATCGCACCCATCACGTCGAAATAAACGACTACTCAAAAGTTTCGTCTAGATCGGATCGGCCCCATGCCCCGGCGACCGTCCGCGAAACTGGATTCGAAAATCCACCTTGTGAAGAAGTTGTCCGTGACCGCGCGTATCCTCAAGTATTCCAGATTCTCGCAGGTACAGGTATAGGTACAAGTACAAGTTAGGATATATCAAGTACTAGTTCAAGATCTTGTTAGGTAATAGTTAGGATCTTGTTAGGTACTAGTCAGGATCTTGTTCACGACTTATTGACTCCCCGAGCATCATATTTAGTACATAACGAGTATTGATTTTCAGAGATAACATGATATTATCTTGCTTAACTTTCCATGATGCAGTTCCCTAGTTCAGGAAATGCCTTGGCGACCTAACGGTCCCGGATACTTTCAATGTTTCCATACTTGGCTCAGAATGACTATCTTGATAGCCTTCCTACCTCAACTGAGCGAATCATAGATAGTGAAGTGCAATGATTCGTGGTACGTACATATGACAAGCATATTAAATATGTAAAGCAGACAAGCATTAGAATAATATGGATATAACTTTTAAGGAAACATGCGGCATAACCTTACTTGAAAACATAAGTGATTACGCTAGCACGGGTCTAAGGGGTAGTGTGAGGAGTAAAACCGTAAAGGGCATATCGGGCGGCATAATGTATGAGACGAGCAGTATAATCATGTGAATCAGTGTACTACGAAGAGTATAAAATGATCTACTTGAAGCATTAGCGGAGTCTACTAGAACGAAGCTAAGGTAGCATGCGAGGGTCCAACTATAAGCCAAGTTTCACTTCCATGTTCTAACACAAGCAATACAAGATAGAATTATTTCCTTAGCTAGGTGCGTTGTATTCTTTATTAGCATGCAAGGGTTGATTCACCTAGAGACTAGCATGTATCGTTCATATTTTATGTGTGCAGGCTAAGCGAAGACAACTTCATCGTAGCCACCCACCTTAGCGATGATTCGTCTCAGTAAAGTGATACTCCGAGCGCGCCTTTGAAAGTCTAAGTCTGAACTCCTGAAGGGCCAAGTCTGAATTTCTTTGCCTCAAGCGAGTCTTCTTGCTGAGCAAAGCGGGTCGGATCGTCGCACTAGCGCCATTTGAATCGGCTCTCCGCTTGAGCGGAACGGGTGGTTATAGTGACGTCCCTTCATGTGTAACTTTAAGTATCTTTCATACTTCATGTGATGTCGTGCAAGTTGATACCCTGTTGAATTATGTCCTGTTTACAGCACAAAATAAAGCATTAATAGTACGAACATCTAAACTAGCTTGCTTCTTCTTGTGATCAATGTACTTGTCATGTGGCTTATCTACAAGTGCACCATCTACAATAATTCTTGGTGGCTTTTTGTAGCCGTCAGTAATAATTGTCCATAAATCAAAATCAACTAATTTTAAGTAAAAGCTCATTCGTATCTTCTAATAAGTGTAGTTGGTTCCATCAAATAGTGGGGGTCTATTTGTGGATTGACCCTCTCATGTGAAGATAGATTTCACGTTAGCCATGTGTATTCTAGAGTGTATAATCTAAGCACAATTAATATAACCTGCTCTGATACCAATTGTATGATCGAATAAGCAACTCTAGATAGGGTATAAATAGAGTACGTGAATATGCAGCAGAATAAAAATTAACACAGTTAGCTAACAATCTAGATATAAAATGACAGTAAGTAAAGAGAGAGAGAGAGAGATCAGCAGTCGCAAATACAATGATGTATACTAGTTTCTCTCTGAGAGGAGTAGTCCAGTCCATAGAACTCTAACTCTAAGTTGAAATTCACTATCAAGTGAAACACAAGTTTTGATCTGAAGGCTTGTAACTTCGTATAGACACGAGCTTTGATCCGAAGGGCTTGAATACTTCTCGAAGTGTTTGAACATTTTGACAAGATCATTTTTTACAACTCTTGAAAACTTCTAACCAAGAACGCACTGGCACTTAAGGCTTAGGAGTTGTAAATAGCTTGGGATAAAAAATTGAAAAGGCTCTTGCAATGAAGTAATAGAGAAGAGAAAGTAAATTGAGTTAATAAGAATGGTTAATTCCTTCTCTATTTATAGTATTTTTTTAAACCGAGTTCGGGACGAATTCGGATGCCAAACGTTCAAATTTTTGAACGTTGTGTCACTACCCGATTCTAGAAAATAGGATTATTTTTTTATTTTTTATTTAATAAATTGTGTATTATTTATTATTTATTATATTTATATTTAATTGGTGATTGTGTTATTTTTATATTGATTATTTTAGGGTTTTGGCTAGTCTGGACCCATGTCAGACCCTAGTGGACCCATGTCCGACCCAACCCACTCCCTTGTGAGACTTATTTTTGGGTTTAAAATATTTATTATATTTTTAGTGGGTTAGTTGGAGAGATTTGGAGTTAGTTTGAGTACTTTTGGAACCCGAAACCCAAACCCAAGTGAGAGGAGGGCATTTTGGGCATTTGGAGACTTTGGAAAACCCTTATACACATCATGGTCGGTTCCCACAGCCCACACCCGACCAAACCACAGCAGCCCCCCCCCCCCTATTTTCTACTTCTTCTTCTTCTCCACTACTTTTTTCTTCTTCCTTTCTACTTCCCACTTCAAGTAAGTGTCATATTCCTCTTCTTTCTTCTTCTTCTATTCTCCATGGTTGTTAACCCTAACCCTATATTTTCTCCCAACCTAGGTGGGTAGAGCCTAGACTTGGTGTGGAGGCTAGATTTGGAGGCTTGGAGCTTGAGGGAGGTAATTTCAAGTGGATTGGAGACTTTGGCCTTGGGATTCCAACTCCAAAGAGATAAACTCTAACTTTTCTCTTGCTAATTACTCTTATGTAGTGTAATTAGTGGTTTAGAACCTTCATAGACCCTAAGCCTACCCGTGGGAGAAAGTTGGAACTAATTTGGTTGAGTTTAGAGACTTTGACACTATGTTTTGTGTCAATTTCGGGTGGAATCCGAAATTGGCCCAATTTTGGGTGATGCCTTAGGTTAAACGGACCTAGGTAGACGTTGTCGGGTGTCTTGAGGGTGAGTGCGTGTCTCCATTCGGACACGTGAAGTCGTGTCGCGGAGAAACGGGCGTTTCGGACGAATTTGTGATTTTCGTCGTCGCCGGTTCTAAGTGCGTGCGCATTTTCGCCACGGGCCTAGAATCGACGGGGTAGCATTTTTTCTAGGATCTAGACATCGTTTAGAACCCGTGGATAAATTTTGGGCCGATTCCGAGTTGGTTTGGTGTGCGTTTCAGGAGATTTTCCGAACCGCACACCCCGTGTTCGTCGAAATGACCGAACGGCCATTTCGACTTAGTTTTCTAGTTTTGAGCTTGTGCGCGCGTTGGATTAGCTTCGGGGAGTGTGTGCTAGAATTCTCGGGTTATATTTTATATATATATAGGTGTTTGCGTGCGTAGGGGTGGTTGTGTGCGCGTTGGAGAGTGTTGTGTGCGTGGTTGTGTGTAGTGTTGTGTTTGTGTTTATGTGTCTATATATATATATATATATATATATATATATATATATATATATATATATATACACACTCATACACACTTATATATACACACTCACACTAATACACATACACAAACACAAATATAGGTATATATACACATATATATATAAATATATATACATATATAGACACACATACATATATATATATATATATATATATATATATATATATATATATATATATATATATATATATATATATACGCACACAAACTCATATATATATATATAAGTGTGTATATATATGTATATAGATATGTGCGTGTATATGTATGTTTGTGTGTGTGTGTATTTATATACATAAGTGTTTGTGTGTGTATAAATATATATGTTAGTGTGTGTGTATATATATAATTACGCGTGCTAGCATAGGTTTTAGCGGGTTTAGGCGGGGTGCGTGGCCTAGGTCGAGGTATCGGATACCGAGGGTATCCCGGTATCTCGAGGAGGCGAGTTTGAGAGTTTACTAGCTTAATGAGCTAGTTTTGACCTAAAATTTCAGGGGCACCCTAGTTTGACCTAGCTTTGACCATAATTGTCCCCGTTGACCGTAAAAGTCAACATTTGACCTAGTTTTGACCTAGAGTTGACTTTTTGGATCCCAGGTTGACTTTTTGACCCGAATTTCACCGGTTTGACCCGTTCGACCTAGAATATCCCTAGAAGCCTATTTTTAATTATTTTATATCAATTTAAATCCATAGAACCCTATTTAATTCTGCTTTTCGTAATAGGTTCTTGCGACATCGGTCCGGATCTCGATCCTCATCAGTTGCTCAGGACATCAGGCGAGTACCTATCTATGATAGTTTTTATTTCATGATAGCGTTTATATCACCTGTTCTAGAACTGTAATACTTGATTCTGACACATTGTTACACGAGCTGGTACTAGTGGATCCCGTCATGAGATGCTATCCCTCTTACCGTGTTCAGCGGGTACTCTATCACGTGTATTTCATCATGTGCTTCGGGTATTGATTCTTATGTGCTATCATGTGCTTCTTGTGCTCTCGCCTTCGTGTGCGCGAGCTATTATCATGTACGTAGCGTGTTGTGGTTGAATCCAAGAGTATTAGTGGGGGAGGGGAGTAGGAGTTGGTTATGTGATCAAAGCCAAACAGTATTCATGTGTATGTCGGTTATGCAACTCACGCATAACGGAGTTATTATAGTGTTTTTCATGTGCAACCTAAGCTGATCACATAACGAACTTGTGCTCAAGGCACTTAGCTAGTATTCATATTTTCTCACATGCAGTTACTTCTCTACTTGTATTGTTCTCCAGTTTACATTGCAGCTACTTATTCTACTTCATTATGTATTTATTTCCTGTGCATCTTGTATACTTTTCTATTGCTTGTCATATACACCTTACCATGCATTTGGAGTTGCTTTCAGAGTAATGTACTTCGCTCCAGTCCTGACTGGACATATTTTTTCCAGAGGATCCTGAGGATTATTGCCCAACTTTCTACGGGCCAGGTGTCGACGAGGGTTGTGACCCCGAGACTGAGGAGGAGTGCGCCGAGGAGACACCGTTAGCGCCCTAGTTAGCTAGGTGGGTTTCCTGGGTTGTTTCCAGTGTTTATTTGGATGATTGTACTTATTATTTTGTTGCCTGTGAGATGTTGTAGATTATAGACTTGGACTGTATATTTTGGATATTGTCATGCTCCTTGGTTCTGGTTTCCTTTTGCTATCATATCGTGCTTTTATTTCTTCCCCTAGATTATTGTGATTGAGTATTCATATATATATTGTGTGGTTGCCCTCCTTTTTGGAGAGGATTATTCATATATATATTGCGTGGTTGCCCTCCTTTTGGAGAGGTTATTAACAGATTTTTGTGAGTTATATAGATAGATTGTTGACCTAGAACGGACCTTTACAGCGTTCTACCGCCGATTCTGCGGCATAGGCTGGACGTACCCACGACTCATGCCCAATTTTTCGGGTGCGGGTCGTGACACGTTTTTGGTGGTGGCCTATGCAGGTCTAGTTTTTAGGTTTACCTGTAATAGGATATAGGATATAGGCTGAGAGAGAGCGTGCTCAATCACAACTAGGACCCTTCCTGATTTCTTTTGCTATCTTTAATTTTCCTGAAATTATTTTCTTTTGCAATATTACTATCCTTCCTTGATGATATCGTATCTTACATCGTTGGTGATGTGATCTCAGGTTCTGTTCTTCTTGATTCCATTCCAGCACTTACTTTATTTGATTCTGGTGCTTCCCATAGCTTTGTGTCTGTATCTTTTGCTGTTAGACACCATCTTGTTGCTGAACCTTTAGCTAGACTCTGCAAGATCACGACCGGAGGTGGTATCATCCTAGTCAGTGATGTCTGCAGAGACCGGAGAGTTACTTTGGGAGGCCGGTGTCACGCCCCGAGGCGTCCCCCGAGTCGTGACCGCCATGCGGGCCTGGGGTTGCGCCCGCACAAGGCTAAAGTATTTTGCATAGCAAGCACATATTCAGAGTACGCAGATAAATTGAAACACAGATTTGAAACATGGAAAAGTTCTCTTTATTGATAATGAACATCTATTACAAACTCTTGAACGAGTTAGCTAATATGCCGAACGGCTTACAAAAGAGATGACTCAAAATGAGATAGCAGTCCTGTACATTACATCCCTTTATAACTTCAAAATGTATAGACCTCCTGGCTGGAGGACAGCTTTGCCACGGAGCTGCATTTGTGTATGAAGAGTTGCAGGCTCCTGACACCAAAATGCTTCGAGGGGCGCGGTGAAGATGCGCCAACAGCTGGACTGGATCGGGAAGACGACTTCGGCTCCTCGCTCGGTTCGCCTTGGTGCGGAGAACCTGTTTCAACGAGGGTCAGCATATCGAAACATGCTGGTGAAGGCGAGCTAGCCTGACTATACCAATCAACACGTTATTTTGTTGAAGCATGCATATTTGTGGGTTTCTATCTTGCCTTAGTTCATTTACAAGTAAGCAGCATATAGAGTTTACTGAAATGAACGTGCCACCGTTCGGTGGATTTTACCTGCCCGTCTGAATGACCTGCACAATACTTACCTTGCCTTCCCTGCCACGAAGACACAAGTTAGTATGCAACAGGTTTAAATATACACGATGATCACTGGCGTGGTGCCATAACGGACATAGTCAAGGACAGGGATAGCATGCAACGAGAATACGACAAGCACACGATACGTTGTAAGCTATCCCCTCCAGCACACGATGACTACACACGAGTTCCGCCCGGACCGGAACGGTGCCAGTGCCCCAGCGACCGTCCGCAGAACTTACCCTTGTGCACAAGTTGTCCATGATCGAATAATACGTTAACTTAAATAATCAGTTTGTGCCTTCGAGGCAACACGAACAAGTTTACGCCTTCGAGGCAACACGAGTGAGTTTACGCCTTCGAGGCAACACGAGCATGAAACATGTATTTGCACAAGACAAGCAACAGTTTATGATTATTTCCAAGCGAACAAGCATGAATTTAAGTATTCGTTCGTGACAAGCATATAACCAAGTCTATTCTCTTTTATCTTGGTTTCTTTTATTATTACTTGGTATCGTTTGATCGGGGCAAAGGAGTGAAGCTTGGAAGCATGGCTAGCTAATCGGGTTGGTAGCCACTCACTTGGTTGGAAGGAAAAGAGGAGGAAAGAGGCGCTTCACGACTCCGCTCGCAAGCCGCCTACTGCTCGTTCACCTGCACACGAACAGCTCGATTAATACTTCTTCCTCTCTTTCCAATCTCGGAATAGAAGTGCAAGTCAATGAACAAAAACAATGAAAACCATCGAAACCGTTCAAGGAAAACAAGCAAATCCCAAAACCAACTCAAAGCACGAAAGCAACAAGCGACATCGAAAACTGAGGCAATAAAAGATAGCAGCGGAGAGGTCCCTCCTGACTCTGCCGCTAAGCCGATCCTGGGGGCGCAGTCCACTGAATATGGGAATCGATTCCGAAGAAACAAATCCATAACGAGGACGAGTTCTTAATTCAATCTATCCCGATCGAACGATACCGTTTGTGTTTCTTAGCCGCGCTCCCCGCACCGGGGGAACGGGGCGCTACAGCCGGGAGTTGAGTGTGTGTCTACTCGTAATGCCACTTTTGAGCTATGATATTGTACTCGGGATGGATTGGTTGAGTATGCATTATGCTAGTATAGATTATCGTAGAGGCAGAGTGTTGTTTAGTCCGCCGGGTGAGCCAGAGTTTCAGTTTGCCAGAGGAGCAGCGGAGCAGAGCGAGGGAGTCTTCTGCGGAGCCCTGGTGGTAGAGTCGAGGTTGCTACATCCACTGATAAATGAGTACATGAATGTCTTTCTGGAGGAGTTGCCAGGGTTACCTCCGGACAGAGATGTGGAGTTCTCTATAGACTTGGTGCCAGGCGCAGAGCCGATATCCCAGCACGTCTATAGAGTCAGCAACAGTGAGCTGATAGAGTTGAAGCAGGTGGATGAGCTTCAGGACAAAGGATTTATCAGATCTAGTTCTTCTCCGTGGGGTGCTCCGGTACTTTTTGTGCCGAAGAAGGATGGGTCGATACGGATATGTATCGACTACAGGGCTCTGAACAACCTCACAATCAAGAACAAGTATCCGCTGCAGCGTATTGATGATCTTTTTGACCAGTTGAGCGGAGCGAGGGTGTTTTCCAGGATTGATCTGAGGACAGGCTACCACCAGGTGAAGGTCAGGAAGGAGGATATTCCGAAGACAGTTTTTCGGACCAGATATGGACAGTATGAGTTCATGGTGATGCCGTTTGGGTTGACTAATGCTCCGGCAGTATTCATGAATCTGATGAACAAGGTGTTCCATCAGCATCTGGACAGGTTAGTAGTGGTGTTTATAGATAATATCTTGGTGTATTCGAAGACCCCAGAGGAGCATCTGAGGATAGTGCTGGAGACTCTCAGAAAAGAGAAGCTTTATGAAAAGCTTTCGAAGTGCGAGTTCTTCCTTGACAAGGTTGAATTCCTTGGTCATGTGGTGACTGGAGAGGGGATCTCGGTGGATCCGAGAAAGATTATGGTAGTTGAGGCATGGATTGCTCCGAGTTCAGTAGCCGAGGTCAGGTCCTGGGGCTGGCAGGCTACTACAGGAGATTTATTCAAGATTTTTCCCGGATTGCAAAGCCGTTGTCCAGGCTGACTCGGAAGGACGTAGAGTTTGTTTGGTCAGAGGAGTGCCAGATCGCCTTTGATGAGCTGAAGAGGAGGTTGACGATAGCTCCAGTGTTGACGTTGCCATCAGGTTCTGGAGGATTCACTATCTATAGTGATGCATCGGGGAAGGGACTGGGTTGTGTGTTGCAGCAGAATGGGAGGGTGATTGCCTATGCTTCTAGGCAATTACGTCCTCATGAGAAGAACTACCCTACCCACGATTTGGAGTTGGCAGCGGTCATCTTTGCTCTGAAGTTATGGAAACACTATTTATACAGAGAGCGTGTGGAGATCTTCACAGACCACAAGAGCTTGAAGTATGTTTTTACCCAAAAAGAGCTGAACATGAGGCAGAGGAGATGGTTGGAGTTGATGAAAGACTTCGACATATTATTGCAGTACCATCCAGGGAAGGCGAACGTAGTTGCGGATGTGTTGAGCAGGTATCCGGTAGCTATGTGCCTGACTACAGATCGTTATCTTCTGGCAGATCTAGAGATCTTGGGCATTGAGGTGATAGTGCCTGGAGTTGAGATACAGATGTGGGGACTGCAGATTCAGTCAGAGTTGGTAGACCGGATCAGGGCTACACAGTTTGAGGATGAGTCCCTGAGGAGCATCAGGGCACAGGTTCAGATTGGATTATCAGATGACTTCACCATTGCTGATGATGGTTCTTTGCGGCACGGTACCAGGTTGTGTGTGCCGAGTGGGTCGTTGCGCGAGGAGGTTCTTCAGGAGGCGCATCGATCCCAGTACTCTATGCATCCAGGTGCCAACAAGATGTATAGAGATCTGAGAGAGCATGTATGGTGGTACAGGATGAAGCGGGAGGTAGCACGCTTCGTATCCCGATGCTTAGTGTGCCAGCAGGTGAAGGCAGAGAGGCAGAGGCCAGGAGGTTTGCTCCAGCCATTACCCATTCCGGAGTAGAAATGGGAGCATGTGACCATGGATTTTGTTTTTGGACTTCCCCGTTCTCCAGGCGGAAATGATGCGATTTGGGTCATCGTGGACAGGTTGACCAAATCGGCCCACTTTCTACCATTCAAAGTGGGTGCGTCTACAGAGAGACTAGCAGAGATGTATGTGCGCCAGATAGTCAGACTGCATGGAGTCCCTGAGAGCATAGTATCAGATCAGGACAGTCGCTTTACTTCGCATTTTTGGAGAAGTTTGCAGGCTAGCTTGGGCACCCAACTCAAGTTTAGTAGTGCATATCACCCACAGACAGATGGTCAGTCAGAGAGGACCATCCAGACACTTGAGGACATGCTTCGCACTTGTGTTTTGGATTTCAGAGGCTCTTGGGAGGATCACTTGCACTTGGTAGAGTTTGCTTACAACAACAGCTACCAAGCCAGTATCGAGATGTCACCATTCGAGGCGTTGTATGGACGGAGGTGTCGCACTCTGTTATCATGGGATGATGTAGGCGAGAGAGCTTTGCTTGGCCCGGAGATGGTGGTTGATGCAGCGGAGAAGGTCAAGCTCATTAGAGATAGACTTCGGGTAGCGCAGGACAGGCAGCGACATTGGGCCGATAGCCACCGGAGACCTTTGGAGTTTGAGGTATAGCTTAGATCTAGATTTTGTTCTTGTGTTTGCTTGTGATTGCTTGTTTTAGACTAAGTGCAGAGACCTTGTTTGTGCTAGGTTGAAGATCTGGTGTTCCTGAGGATTTCTTCGACGCGGGGCACTATTCGCTTTGGTGGAGGCGGAAAGCTTAGCCCACGTTTCGTCGGACCCTTCCGCATCCTTGAGAGGGTCGGCGCCGTGGCGTATAGGCTTGAGTTGCCGCCTACGCTGGAGGGAGTTCATGATGTGTTCCATGTGTCGCAGTTGAGACGGTACGTGGAGGATCCCAGTCACGTATTAGATCACTCAGAGATCATGGTGGGCCCTACTCTTAGCTATCCAGAGTAGCCGGTGGAGATTCTGGACCGGCGAGAGAAGGTGTTGAGGAACCAGACTATTCTCTTGGTTCGCGTCGCGTGGAGGCATCACTCTCCAGGTGAGTCGACCTGGGAGAGGGAGGATGAAATGCGCGAGCGATACCCCTATCTCTTCGAGCCCTGAGGTATGGTTCTTTTCCTTGCATTCATGTCCTAGTTTCGTCTTATAATTTCGAGGACGAAATTATTTTAAGGAGGGTAGGCTTGTCACTACCCGATTCTAGAAAATAGGGTTATTTTTTTATTTTTTATTTGATAAATTGTGTATTGTTTATTATTTATTATATTTATATTTAATTGGTGATTGTGTTATTTTTATATTGATTGTTTTAGGGTTTTGGCTAGTCTGGACCCATGTCAGACCCTAGTGGACCCATGTCCGACCCTACCCACACCCTTGTGAGACTTATTTTTGGGTTTAGAAATATTTATTATATTTTTAGTGGGTTAGTTGGAGAGATTTTGAGTTAGTTTGAGTGCTTTTGGAACCCGAAATCCAAACCCAAGTAAGAGGTGGGCATTTTGGGCATTTGGAGACTTTGGAAAACCCTTATACACATCATGGCCGGTTCCCACAGCCCACACCCGACCAAACCACAGCAGCCCCCCCCCCCCCCCCATTTTCTACTTCTTCTTCACTTCTTCTTCTTCTCCACTACTTCTTTCTTCTTCCTTTCTACTTCCCACTTCAAGTAAGTGCCCTATTCCTCTTCTTTCTTCTTCTATTCTCTATGGTTGTTAACCCTAATCCTATATTTTCCCCCAACCTAGGTGGGTAGAGCCTAGACTTGGTGTAGAGGCTAGATTTGGAGGCTTGGAGCTTGAGGGAGGTGATTTCAAGTGGATTGGAGACTTTGTCCTAGGGATTCCAACTTCCAAGAGGTAAACCCTAACTTTTCTCTTGATAATTACTCTTATGTAGTGTAATTAGTGGTTTAGAACCTTCCTAGATCCTAAGCCTACCCGTGGGAGGAAGTTGGAACTAGTTTGGTTGAGTTTAGAGACTTTGACACTGGATTTTGTGTCAATTTCGGGTGGAATCCAAAATTAACCCAATTTTGGGTGATGTCCTAGGTTAGACGGACCTAGGTAGACGTTGTCGGGTGTCTTGAGGGTGAGTGCGTGTCTCTGTTCGGACGAGTGAAGTCGTGTCGCGGAGAAACGGGCGTTTCGGGCGAATTTGGGATTTTTATCGTCGCCGGTTCTAAGTGCATGGCATTTTCACCACGGGCCTAGAATCGATGGGGTAGCATTTTTTCTAGGATCTAGACATCGTTTAGAACCTGTGGGTAAATTTTGGGCCGATTCCGAGTTGGTTTGGTGTGCGTTTCAGGAGGTTTTCCGAACCGTACACCGCGTATTCGTCGAAATGACCGAACGGCCATTTCGACTTGGTTTCCTAGTTTTGGGCTTATGCGCGCGTTGGGTTAGCTTCGGGGAGTGTGTGCTAGAATTCTCGGGTTATATTTTATATATATATATAGGTTTTTGCGTGCGTAGGGGTGGTTGTGTGCGCGTTGGAGAATGTTGTGTGCGTGGTTGTGTGTAGTGTTGTGTTATGTTGTGTGCGTGGTTGTGTGTAGTGTTGTGTTTGTGTTTATGTGTCTATATATATATATATATATGTATGTGTGTGTGTCTATATATGTATATATATTTATATATATATATGTGTATATATACCTATATTTGTGTTTGTGTATGTGTATTAGTGTGAATGTGTGTATATATATATATGCATATGTATGAGTGTGTGTGTGTGTGTGTGTGTGTATATATATATATATATATATATATATATATATATATATATATATATATATATATATATATATATATATGAGTTTGTGTGCGTATATATATATATATATATATATATATATATATATATATAGATAAGTGTGTATATATATGTATATAGATATGTGCGTGTATATGTATGTTTGTGTGTGTGTGTATTTATATACATAAGTGTTTGTGTGTGTATAAATATATATGTTAGTGTGTGTGTGTGTATATAATTATGCGTGCTAGCATAGGTTTTAGCGGGTTTAGGCGGGGTGCGTGGCCTAGGTCGAGGTATCGGATACCGAGGGTATCCCGGTATCTCGAGGAGGCGAGTTTGGGAGTTTACTAGCTTAATGAGCTAGTTTTGACCTAGAATTTCAGGAGCACCCTAGTTTGACCTAGCTTTGACCATAATTGTCCCCGTTGACCGTAAAAGTCAACGTTGGACCTAGTTTTGACCTAGAGTTGACTTTTTGGACCCCGGGTTGACTTTTTGACCCAAATTTCATCGGTTTGACCCGTTCGACCTAGAATATCCCTAGAAGCCTGTTTTTAATTATTTTATATCAGTTTAAATCCATAGAACCCTGTTTAATTCTACTTTTCGCAATAGGTTCTTGCGACACCGGTCCGGATCTCGATCTTCATCAGTTGCTCAGGACATCAGACGAGTACCTACCTCTGATAGTTTCTATTTCATGATAGCATTTATATCACCTGTTCTAGAACTGTAATACTTGATTCTGACACATTGTTACACGAGCTGGTACTAGTGGATCCCATCATGAGATGATATCCCTCTTACCGTGTTCAGCGGGTACTCTATCACGTGTATTTCATCATGTGCTTCGGGTATTGATTCTCATGTGCTATCATATGCTTCTTGTGCTCTCGCCTTTGTGTGCGCGAGCTATTATCATGTACATAGCGTGTTGTGGTTGGATCCAAGAGTATTAGTGGGGGAGGGGAGTAGGAGTTGGTTATGTGATCAAAGCCAAACAGTATTCATGTGTATGTCGGTTATGCAACTCACGCATAACGAAGTTATCGTAGTATTTTTCATGTGCAACCTAAGCCGATCGCATAACGAACTTGGGCTCAAGGCACTTAGCTAGTATTCATGTTTTCTCACATGCAGTTACTTCTCTACTTGTATTGTTCTCCAGTTTATATTGCAGCTACTTATTCTGCTTCATCATGTATTTATTTCCTGTGCATCTTGTATACTTTTCTATTGCTCGTCATATACACCTTACCATGCATTTGGAGTTTCTTTCAGAGTTATGTACTTCTCTCCAGTCCTGACTGGGCATATTTTTTCTAGAGGATCCTGAGGATTATTGCCCGACTTTCTATGGGCCGGGTGTCGACGAAGGTTGTGACACCGAGACTGAGGAGGAGTGCGCCGAGGAGACGCCGTTAGGGCCCTAGTTAGCTAGGTGGGTTTCCTGGGTTGTTCCTAGTTGTTATTTGGATGATTGTACTTATTATTTTGTTGCATGTGAGATGTTGTATATTATAGACTTGGACTGTATATTTTGGATATTGTCTTGCTCCTTGGTTCTGGTTTCCTTTTGCTACCATATCGTGCTTTTATTTTTTTCCCCAGATTATTGTGATTGAGTATTCATATATATATTGCGTGGTTGCCCTCCTTTTTGGAGAGGATTATTCATATATATATTGCGTGGTTGCCCTCCTTTTGGAAAGGTTATTGACAGATTTTTGTGAGTTATATAGATAGATTGTTGACCTAGAACGGACCTTTACAGCGTTCTACCGCCGATTCTGCGGCATAGGCTGGACGTACCCACGACTCATGCCCGATTTTTCGGGTGCGGATCGTGACACGTTGGAGCCGATCTGCAGGAAGAACTGGTTGCAAGGGTTTACTGGATCTGAGAACCAAGTTCGGACCGAACTCGCAACGAGTTCGTACCGAGTTCGTTTCTCCTGAATCCAGTCAGAATCAGAATGAGTTTGGGTTGGTTTGGGCTAACTTAGTTCTGAAAAATGGGTTGGGTTATTTTCAAAATACGAAAATATTTTGGCTAAAGATAAACTGGGTTTAGAAAAAGTTTTGGGTAGCATCTAAATGCCAAGTGCGACTCTATTTACATATTTTTCTATACTCAATAAATAGAAAAATTACCTTGACTCGATACTGAAAATAAGTCGCATCCCATTCTCTGAAACTTGTAGCTGTAGCAGCTTGACGTCTTGTATCATCTGTTCTCGTAGATTATATCAAGTGCAAGTTTAGACGATTATCGAAATAAGTTTTGATCATGACCAATGGGCCAACATTTTTATGTATCATTCCAAGTTTATCACATGTTTAGGCCATGAGAGTTGGTTTTATTGGAAATTTTTATTATAAGTTTGGAGTCACGTTTCTATAATATAATATTATCATTTAGTATGCTTAATTATTTTTATTATACATGTCCTAGTTAGAATATATGTTCATAAAAAAATTTGCTTCATGTTGAAGGTATGGATATACGAAGGGAGAAAAATGACTTGGATGTGTGTTTAGTAGATAGTGCTACAACACATACGATTTTGAATAATCAAAAGTTTTTCTCAAATTTAGTTTTTAACATGCATAAAGTGTCAACAATAGTTAGGCCAGCCCATATAATTGAGGGCTTTGGAAGAGCACACAACATGTTACCTAATGGTACTCAAATTAATTTAAAGAATGCGTTATATTCAAGCAGTTCCAAAAAAAATTCGTTAAGTTTCAAGGATATACGCAGAAATGGGTACCATATTGAAACTCGAAATAATAACAACAAAGAGACATTATGTATCACATTTAATGTTTGGAGCAAAAAAACTCATATTAGAAGAATTATCTTATCTTTCGGTGGGTTAATACTACACCACCATTGGTACAATTGAATCTCACATGAATGTGGCAAAATATAAAGTAAATGATCTTGTCATATGTACCATTTGGCATGATCGTTTGGGTCATCCAGGACAAACTATGTTTAATTGACAATTCTGGTGGACATTTATTGGAAAATCATGATCTTGGCTTACCAAAGAATCACCTATGTGTTTCTTGTTCACAATTTTTTTTTATAACTAGACCATATTTTCTATAAGTTAAGAATGAGTCACCTACTTTCTTACAAAGAATACAATGAGATATTTGTGGTCTTATTCATCCTGTTAGTGGTCCTTTTCCATGGTACTCATAGATGCATCTACTAGGTGGTTACATGTTTGTCTATTTTCTACTAGAAACCTTATATTTCCTCGTCTTTTGGACCAAATTATTAAACTTAGATCTCAGTTTCCTGATAACATGATTAAAGCAATCAGACTTGGTAATGTCGCAGAATTCACCTCACAAGTTTTTGATGATTATTTTACATTATTGGGAATTGAGGTAGAGCATCATATTCCCCATGTGTACACACAAAATGGGTTAGTTGAGTCATTTATTAAACATCTCCAACTTATATATAGACCTCTACTAATGCAATATAGTTTGCCAATTGAGGCTTGGGGACATGCTATTTTACATTATGCATCTCTAATTAAATTTAGACCCACTGCTTACCATATTTTCTCACATATACAACTTGTTAGTGGTAAACAACCCAACATTTCACATTTAAGAAAGTTTAGATGTGCAGTATATGTCCCAATTCTACCTTCCAAAAGAACTAAGATGGGTCCCCAATGACGTTTGGAAATATACATTAATTTTGAGTCTTCTTCCATAATAAGGTATTTGGAACCAATGACTGGTGATGTCTTCACTACAAGATTTGATGATTGTCAATTTGATGATAGAGTCTTCCCGTCGTTAGGGGAGGAAAGCAACAAATTGTTCATATAGAACAACCTATTGCTAATGAACGGCGTGAATTGACATGAAATACTCTTACTCTATCTCATCAAGATCCAAGAACCCCACAATGTCATTACGAGACAAGAAGAATGATATATTTGCAAGAAATTGTAAATCAATTGCCTAATGCATTTAATGATGCCGCAAAGATAACTAGATCACATGTGCCATCTATGAATATGTCATCAAGAATCACTGTTCTAGTTAGACAAAATTCAAACAAGACGGCAAATGAATCTACTACTATACGTCAAAAGAGTGGTAGGCCTATTGTTTCCAAGGATAGTGTGTCACGTCCCGATTTTCGTGGAATCCATACTCGTCCCCCGGACGTGATGTCGTGCGTGCCTAAGTTACGCAACACACCATAGTTTTTGATATAACGAGCACATATTCAGAGTACGCAGATAATTGAACACAATATTGAAACAAGAAAATATTCTCTTTATTGATAATGAACATCATTTACAAACTCTTGAACAAGTACAAAAGGTTTTCGCACGAGCTTCCAAAAGCGGATGCCAAAATGAGATAGTCGTCCGATACATTACATCATTTTACTAAAACTTCAAAAGATAATAGACACCTTTAGACGAATCTATCGCCTTGCAACGGAGCTGCATAAGGTATGTGCACGAGCTCCGGAAGTAGAACACGCTTCAAAAGGGCACGAACAGGGTGCGTCAGAGGGTGGACTGGATTGGGAAGTCGTCTTAACTCCTTGCAGGATCGCCTTGACACGGAGAACCTATTGCAACGAGGGTCAGTACATCGAAATACACTGGTGAATGCGAGCTAACCCAACTACACCAATCAGCACGCTATTTATGTGAAGCATGCAAGTTATTATGTGGTTTTTCTATCTTGCCTTAGTTCAATTTACAAGCATGCACATATATAGAAATTGACTAAAATAAACGTGCCACCGCTTGGTGACTTTACCTGTCCATTTGAACCACATGCACAAAACTTACCATGCCCTTCCCTGCCATGAAGACATAGTTAGCTTGCACAGTTTAAATATACGAGGGGGTCACTAACACAATGTCATAGTGGACGAGTTATAGTCTCGAGACGGAAATGGTATACAATGCATGTGACGAGCCCCGCTACACGCCATCCCGTCCATAATAGACGACTATCAGAACGTTCCGTCCGGATCGGATTGGATCGGTCCCAGAGTCCCGACGACCGTCCGTAGGAACCAGAAATCTTGTACAGACGTTGTCCATGACCAAACGACATCTAAAATACTAAGTTATCATATGTAGCATTTCAAGACATCAGAATAAACGAAACTACATATCACAGTGCAATGGCATAGTCTTCTTATTCAGTTAATCGCATTGTAAATTGTTCTACACTTGGCACAATAACAGAAAATATGTTCTAACTAGAATTGAAACAAGATAAAAGCATATTCTAAGTGAACTAGCATGCAACATTGTAATCGTTCACAAGTTGGTTGACAAGCATAAAGTATTCCAAGTCTATTCCATTTTATCTTGATATCTTTTAGTTATTATTGGTATCGACGATCGGAACAACTAAAGAGAGCAAGATTTTAGGTGTAAAGATTTTGGAGAAGAGCTAGATAATCGGGATGGTAGCCACTCACAAGTTGGTGCACGGAAGGGAAAGGAAAGGAAGTTCTTCAAGACTCCGCACGAGTGACGTCTACGCGATCACCTGCATTGCCACGAACAGATGATCAATACCTCTACTCCTTTTTCCAAGTTTGAAACGAAAGTGTAGTTCAACGAATGAAAGCAATAAAATCCATCGAAACCGTTCAAGAAAATGCAAGCTCGAAAACTAACTCGAAAGCACGAAAGCAACAATACGACAGCAAAAACTAGGCCAAAAAACTTGCAACGGAGAGGTCCCTCTTGACTCTGCCGCTAAGTTCGTCCTTGGGACACGGTCCACTGAATATGGAAATCGATTCCGAAGAAGTCAATCCATAACGAGAAAATAATCTTGATTCAATCTATCCCGATAGAACGATATCGAAAGTATTTCTTAGCCGCGCTCCCCGAAAAGGGGGAATGAGGCACTACATAGTGCTCCTAGAAAGAGAAGAGTTAATGAGACATCTTGTCCTTATAAAAGTTCGGTTGTGGCTGTAGCTCTAAAAACAAATAATGAAGATGTGCACGTTTTTAAATTTATTGAAATGCCCATGGATGCCTCTAGAGTGGCACATGTACCTGAAAATAAAGAGATCTCTAAAACAAGGTTTTGAAAAAAAAAAGAGATGAAAAGTATTCTTCAAGTGCAAGAACACTCTCTCCCCCTTAAATATCTTAGAACCATGATAGGTGCTAAAATACTCCCCATTGCTACCTATCAGCCCATCTTTGAGAAGATACATAGGAAAGATATTTCATACATGTTCAGGTGAATTGTGGAATATGAAAGCACTTGTCATCGATGACATATTTAGCTATGCAGTAGCTATTGAAATATCAAAATACAATGATGATTAGAAAAATGAACCACGTAGTATAAATGAATGTCGACAAAGAAAAGATTGGCCAATGTGAAAAGATGTTATTCAAGCAGAATTAAAATCTTTAGAAAAATGTGTTGTGTTTGGAGCTATAGTGAAAACAACAAAGGGCATAAACCCTATTGATTTTAAATAGGTATTCGTGAGAAAACGAAATGAGAGAAACAAAGTTGAAAGATATAAAGTCTGACTTATAGCACATGGTTTCTCTCAAAGACCTAAAATTTACTATGTGGAGACATATTCTCCAGTTATGGATGTCATTACTTTTAGATATCTAATTAGTCTCACAGTTTCTGAAAATCTTGATGTGAGACTTATGGATGTTGAAACTGCATATTTGTACGGAGAATTAGATACTAACATATATATGAAAATTTCAGAAGGATTTATAATGCCAGATACTAAGTCAAAGGGCATGCGTTCAATTAAACTTAGACGAGCATTATATGGGTTGAAACAATCCAAAAAAACATGGTATAATCGTCTTAGTATATATTTGACTAAGGAAGGATACAAAAATAGTCAAATTTGCCCTCATCAAGAAATCCGAGAATGGATTCTCTATAGTAGCAGTACATGTGGATGATATAAACTTAATCGTGTCTCCTACAAAATTGGAGAAAACTGTAAACTATTTGAAGAAAGAATTTGAAATAAAAGACTTGAAAAAGATAAAACTTTGTCTCGGTTTGCAAATAGAACGTAGTTCCAGTGGAATATTAATGCATCAATCCCGATATATTAAAAGGATTTTGAAATGATTCAGAATGGACAAAGCACATCCACTAAGTACACCTATGGTTGTACGAAGTTTGTATTTGGATAAAGATCCATTCCGACCAAAGGGAGAAATGAAGAAGTTCTTGGTCCTGAAGTATCGTATTTAAGTGCTATTGGAGCACTACTATATCTAGCACAATGCACAAGACCAGATATTGCATTCTCTGTTAATTTATTGTCTAGATATAGTTCCGCACCTATACATAGACATTGGAATGTAATTAAACACATATTGAGATATCTTCGTGGAACAACTGATATTGAATTATTCTATTCCTGTGATTCCACTAACAATTCTCGTATAGTTGGTTATGCAGACTCATGTTATCTTTCTGACCCTCATAAGGGTTGCTCCCAAACATATTATATATTTTTATTAATAACCATGCAGACCGAACCAAGCACCTCCCACCAAAGTTGTTTTATGCACATGAGCTACAAAGAACGAAAGTGATCGAAGTCAAACAAGTAAGATCAAATAAAAATTTAGCCGATTTGTTCACTAAGGCACTACCAAAGACTATATTTCAGAAGATGGTACACGGAATAGGCATGTGACCGCTTAATCATCAGACCAACTAGCTGTTACAGAACCATTGTATTAAGGGGGAGTATGGCTTGTAAAAGAATAATTTAGAGTTTTGCGCGTTATACTCTTTTTCCTTAACTAAGATTTTTTCCACTGGGTTTTTCTTAGTAAGGTTTTAATGAGGCAACAAATGCGCATACACCTCAAACTAATTAATGGTGAACATCAAAGGGAGAGTGTTGTAAATATGAATTATTCATCATTATTATTTTGTATCTATAACCTATATCTTTTGGTTATCCATAACCTATATCTTTTGGCATATCTTCTCTTAATTGTCATCATGATGTTAACCTCCATTGTAAGCCTATATAAGGGGCTCTTCTCAAGTTGCACGTGACAAATAAATGAAGAAACAATTTCCTCAATTTTTCTACTTTACAATAATTTATTTATTTATTTCAATAATTTTTTTGTTACGCACGTGTGCACATTATTATTATATATAAATACAACTGTAAAGACTCTACGTCCTCCATTTTCTGAGCCCCTCTCTTTTCGAGTATCTAAAACAAGAACCCTAATTAACTGCTTGGTAACGATGTTTTCATCGGTTTTGGGGTGTTTCTGAGCCGACCGTTTATGAAACTCCATGTTTGGTAATTTTTATTAGGCACTAGTTTTAGTCTGCTCAAAAATTCTCTAAGACCGATGTAATGTAATTTTATGTGGCTTTATAAACACCCAAAATCGACGAATTTTGAACGATTTTATTATTATATTTTATTTATTCTTGTAATTTTTTTCTGTTCGTTATCAAGAATGGATTGAATTGACTTAAAAGTCCCCAGTTAAAACCACTCAAAATTGATTCTACCATAACCGTTCGTAACCTTAAAAACACCTGATAACCGTTATTCCCTAAATTGCAAGCAAACTCTAAATCTCCCTCTCAACCGTTCACTAGTCACCTCTCCGTTCTCTCTCTTTCTCAGCCCTAAATATCCATTCTCCCCATTCTTCATTTTCCCCTAACCCGAAATCTCTCTCGAGTGAGGTTAGAAATTAGCCCTAAATTATTATTTTTATTTCTGATATAATTTTTTGTATTTTTTTTTATTAACTTGGCCTTCAATGGACTGGAGATAAGAAATTAAATCAGCATGCAGTACAAAACTCAAATCGTTAGATTGATCAGAAATACCCAAACCCCCAAAAAAAACTCACAAGCTGGTATGCTTCTTTGTTAATTCTTCATATTTCTTCTCGAATGTAAATTTATTTGCTAATATTTCATAAAAATCACTTGGAAGGAGCCGACTCTCTCTCTCTCTCTCTCTCTCTCTCTCTCTCTCTCTCTCTCTCTCTTAAGCCACATTACTCCATGGCTGCTGGTTTTCTACCACTCTCTATGAATCCATGCTGCATTAGTTTAATCTTTGTTTACTACGATGACGACTTTATTTAATCATTCCCTCTATGAACTTTGGTGAGAGAGAATTTGGATTAGAACTTGTATTTTATGCTTTGTTTATTGATTGTTGACTATTGAAGTTTTTTTTTTTTACTGTTCTACTACTTCGCACACAACCTGTTTGTAGAAATGTCTGAGTCGATGTCTAACAAAAAGTTGCCACCTTTTCCGAAACTAGGGAAGAAGAGGAACAACTAGATTTGTCGCCGTATTGCTTTTGCCAGAAAAAAAGATATATTTTTTTTATACGAATAATATGGAGGAAGAAACAAAATTCAACCTTCACCATTTAACTCTGGAGTTTTGGTGTAGCCTTCACTTTCAAAGTCCATTAATGTGTATCAGCATACTTAGCATAGTAGTCACGTGCTCCTAAACTTGGGATTTTTTTGTTGTTGCTAATTCTAAAGGCACTCCAACAATTACTGAGACTTGTCCAAATTTTTGGTTTTTTTTTACAAGTTTGCCAATCAAAAATTGCTTCAGGCACGCCAATTTCTTTTCCAGGATTCAACATTGTGACAGTCCTAAATAATTAGGACTATAAAAAAAATTGACAGTCCTTCCTATTGGAAGGATTGTCAATTTTGTTTGCAGTTCTAAGAAGAAGAAGAAGAAGCGGCAGCGGCGACAGCAGCAGCAGCAGCAGCAGTGGAGGTCGCGTGTGCGGGGGCGACGCGAGGCGTAGGCGCACGTGCGGGAGGGCGGCGCACGGCGGAGGCACACGCGCGCGGCGGAGTCAGCGGAGGGTTCGGGACGAGCTTCTGCTTCTTGACAACGACACGTCGTAGTCCTGCACGAGCAGTCGTCGCGCGCGAGCTCGCGTCCGTCGAGGACGAGCTTATACTTCTTGACGACGAAGCCGCGGCAGCTCTTGATCTGGAGCTTGATGGAGGCGACAAAGTCGGACTCGAAGACGCGCATGGGGGTCGGGGAGGAGCCGGGGACCGAGAGATGGATCTAGATCGACTTCGGGGACCGATCGACCGCGTCGAAGCGGAAAGGGGAGCGATCCACTGCACATTCGACTGCGATGCTCGGCTAATGGTGGTGGTGGATGGTGGCGGTCATGGTGGTGGTGATGCTCGGCTACCTCCTCCGCCGCCGCCGCCTCCTCCTCCCTCCTCCTCCTTCTCCCCCTCCTCCTCCTCCGGCGGTTGGTGTTGGGGTTAGGGTTGGGCTGTCCTTAGTAAAATTTGGTCTGTCCTTAGTAACATTTTTAAAAACCTGGACTTTTCTGAAGTAATCGGTTGTCCTAAGTAAAATGCGGAGTGCCTTTAGAATTAGCCTTTTTTTAGCGTGTGACTAATTGCATCTCTCTTCAATCTATTGTGGTGAAGAAAGAAAGGAATTGGGAATCATATCTTGCATATATATGTTATCTTCTATCAGCATCATCGTTCATCGCCACTTGAAGTTATCAACAACAATAAGAAGTGAAGGGCAAGGCGAGAAGTGATGGACACCAAGAAATTTACCAAGAGAAGAATAGCATTTGTACTGATTGATGGAATAGGCGACGTGTCTTTGCCGAGATTTCAGGATCGGACCACTCTTCAGGTAGCTAAGACTCCTAACTTGGATGCCATTGCCTCTGCTGGAGTGAATGGACTCATGGATCCTGTTGAAGCTGGCTTGGGTTGTGGGAGCGACACTGCCCACCTTTCTCTGCTGGGGTACGACCCCAGGGTCTATTACCGAGGTAGAGGGGCCTTCGAATCTATGGGGGCTGGATTGGCTATGTCACCTGGCGATATTGCATTCAAGGTTACTACTTCCTTACTCCACCCTTTGTATCCGTTAATACATTATAACAGTACTTTGTCATGTCCAACATATTGCATGTTACATTTGAGGCATCACAACTCAGCTTAATGTACTTTCTCATTGCATCATCTTTGTGATACATGAATTTTATGTCAAAGCGTAGGCTTTTGTTTGACCTTCATATAAATTTTGAAATTAACTTGTAAAGGATGAACAAAGATTGGACATCACAATGGTTGAGACCTTTGATGAAGGAAATTCATGGTTGAAGCCGGGGGGAGGAGTTCCCAAATGAACTTCTCACTTGGGATTAGGATTCTCGATGGTTCTGGTGGGGCTTAATGAGGCTTTGAAAGGTTTTTGACGAGTTTTCATATGCTAGAAGACGACAAGGAAAGAAAAGAATTTTGAGGAAAATATGTGGATTAGGGTTGGGGTTTGGATTTGAGAGGTTGGAGATGGATTTGGGACTCTTTTCTGTGCGGAAAACAGAATTGGCAATAATAACTACTCAAATTAAATACACAAGTCACTGTTTAATTTAAATTGATTGGCTATATTGCCGCATCTCATGTGATTTTTCAAAGAGTTATTTGTATTTACCCCCCATTACTAATCCCTAATTCTGTCCCACAGACCCCACCACACCCCATTATTAATTTAAGGGATTTTTTGACTTTCGTCCCACTTAATAATATGATTTTAGACTTACATCCCACTTTTTGTCACGAAAAATATTTGACGACAGTTTTTTTGTGACAAAATAAATATTTTTTGTGACAAAAAGTGGAATGTAAGTCTAATAAATATAAAAAGTGGGATGTAAGTCTAAAATCATATTATTAAGTGGGACGAAAGTCAAAAATTCTCTTAATTTAATTACTACTAACCCCCCCCCCCCCCCCCCCCCCTCTCTCTCTCTCTCTCCTCCTCTCCCTCTCCCATTTCATCCCTTTCTCAAAATCAAAACAACAAAAGGTAGCACTGACGTTGAAATCCTTCCCAAAGTCACAGTAAGCACATGATATTGGTCAAGTGAATGCTACCAGATTCTTTACAACAGTTACACAGTTTAGCAAAACTCTGAAATCTAAATAAGATCTATAGAATATAAAAGTCCAATCATCACAAGAATAACATGAAAACTATCAAAACCTAACCAGCATAAAGGAACTTGTGAACACCTATTGAGGAATTACTTCTAGAAGAATATTCAAGATATGGACCTCTTTATAACCCACCTGTGATTCTTTATAGAAGGAATCTCTTGGAATAAGCAATCCATTTACTTACTCTTTTAGTAGTAATAAATCTTCACTGATAAAGTTACCATACTTGTTGCAATTACAAGACCTCCTTTCTTGCTAGAGTTTGGTGGGTATGTGCATGGCAGCACTAAACCGTTTGGAAGATGTTTAGAAGATGTACTACAGCATTCAATTTCATATATACAGTTGTTCATATATACAGTTGGTGATCTTTTCACCTATTAACCAACAATAACTATATAGGTTTTTGAGTCTGGTTCGTACAATATATCAATGCAGCTGATGCATTCATGACTTTTTTCTCTTTCCAATCAGTCAAACTTTGCTACACTGGATGAGAACACTGGGATTGTGACCAGCAGAAGGGCTGACCGCCACTTTGAAGAAGAGGGCCCAATTCTCTGTGCAGCATTAGATGGAATGAAGCTTCCATCCTATCCTGAATATGAAGTGAGAGTCAGGTGCAGTTATCCGTGTTCATTAAACAAGCTATTTTTATATGATGAAATCATAGTTTAAGCAACCAGTAGATAAGCAACTTCTTTCTGCTCTTAACGACCAGTTCTGTCCTCATAGAATGTAGGATTTTCTTAATCTAATCTTATTAAAATATATTGTTTATAAATAGTTCAAAGAAAACTATACACCTTTCTAGTCTTGGTAGCTAATCCTCCTTGAAAATAAATGATTTTTTACTTGGCATACAACTCCATATGCTTCTATTGCAGTTTGTTCGAACATTTTCAAATTTTAAATGACATGCTTGCAGCTTGTAGACAGTACATTATTCATTCTAGATTTCTAGATGTTTAGATTGTCATGTATCTATAGTGACATGACTAAAGAACGATATTTAAGTTGATATCATGGTTCTAGTGGATTGCAATTTTTCATTCTTTCTTAATCGTATTGCTTTAAGTTGATATTTTGGTCACAGCATAAGTAAGGTGATCTTTCCAGATATTTTCTGTCTTTTCAGTTTTACTACCCTAGATTCACATCTGCTGTATATGTAGGCATTGGCTGACCTTTAAGTGTTTAAATATTGCAAAATTATACAACCTAAATCTTTCTTTTTGTCCTTTCTTTGGCTGCTGCTATTGTACTTCCTCCCCGTCCTATTTGTTTCTTTTCTCTCTTTTATTGTTGCCACCATCACTTTCTCCTCTTCTTTATCTCTTTCTTCCCTCTCTTACCCTTTAGTGGAGATAAGAGTCATATCTCTGTCAAGTAAGAGATAGGGCTCATGTTTTATTACAGTAACCCCAAACTCTATTATTTATAGTAAACCCCCAATATCCATCCTCCCTTGCAACAACATCCTTATAATAAACAAATCCTTGTACAATTCCTCAATTCCATCTTTAACATTTTCAACCTCATTTTTTTCTTTTACTAATAAGACAGGTAATCAACAATAAATGCTTGCGACATTTCAAAATTAAGTATTAGAAATTCTATATAGTACACATACCAGAGTTAATATCTTTGTCATGGGTTTACCTAACTGGCTATAACAGTGAACAACAACGGTGCTATATGGGTCATTTTTGACGGTTGACAAAGTCTTCTCATTTTCTAGCTGTTTGAAATGGATGCTTCTTTAGCTAAACTGACTAATTCACAAGATTGCATGGAATTTGAATCTGTTCATCTGACGAAGAATTTTGATTCACCTATAGATTCTAAAAGAGCATGAAAAAGAGCCATGGATAGCGAAATAGAGCTTAGTGCAACTTTTCACTACAGACTGAAGGCTAGTAGGGATAAACATCCATATATTGGAAGATGTGAGAGCTTCAGCAATTTGGAAAGAAATTGGCATGCCCATTTACCTTAATGGTGGTTGAACTGCAAAATTGCTACCGATCAAGAAATGAAGTTACACCATATTACTACATATATGGGAAATGATTGTGCACCAAGTTTGTGTAGAAGTAGGTGATACAAATTGGCATGGTAAATTTGGTTAAGATAGACAAAGAAGGTGGCCTCATCCTAGATTTGTCAATTCCTGTGTTGATGCATATACATTCAACCTGGATACTACCCGTCTATACTTGATATGTATAAGAATCCTAATTAGACACTCAAAATAAATGGGTCAACCAGATCCGGCTGGCTCAACCTTCTTACTGAATGGACTGCTTAAGCATATAATACTGTTATCCTGTTCACATTGATAGAACCATCTATCATGTGGATATTAATATTTATTTCTTTGTCATAGAGACGTGATGCCGTTTGCTATCTCGTGGGTCTTATGACTCAAAGAGATCTTTAGGGTAAGGTTTCAACTCACTTAGGAGTTCTATAGCTAACTTTCGGAAACTATACTTTGGGTGTTGTCCCGTGTCACATGAGAGAGGCCCCAAACTCACCGAACCAGAGTAGTGGTGGTTTTGGCACCATTAAGAGCTTTATGGTTAGAAGCCATTCAGGCCTGACCCAAACCTTCTTAAGAAATCAAGTTGACAGGTCAGCTATGTAAGTATTTCTTACTGTGAGTTGTTTACAGTAGATATAATTGGAGTTATGCTAATAACAGAATAAGGACTTACGGAATTTGAATTAATAACTAGTAATCTGTTTTGGAGGTACTCCATCCAAAGGTACTATGAAGTTTGCTAAGAGAGAGAAGTTGAGCCCTAAGTTCTTTAAGGCTTTTTGAAACTTAGGAATTAGAGAGGCAGTTTATTGGGTTGAGTCTAACACCTTGCATACTTATTTGTCAGGCATTCACAAAATATTTCATGTGACAATTCACAGAAGTAATATGAATTTGATTTGACACACATAAAAATTATAAACTAGTACAGTAGGTGTTACCAGAATTTCGTACCTTTGCAACAAACTCCATTCTGCAATGCGCATCTTTGTCCCGCGTTCCCATTATGGCGGTCCCGTACTTTTCAAGTTTCAACCAGTGCACCGATGTTTCGTTCCATCTTCCAGGAGTGTTCCACTTTTCAGGTAACTATTGTACAGTTAAGAGATGATCTAATCAATGGTAAGCACCCATCCAGATTCTTGCTTGAAAGGAGCAGTGTTGTTAACCATTGTGATTCCATTGGTAAAGTTTATGGCTTCATCAATTTTTCAAAGATGTCTCGCAATGAGTATGAACAATGTCATATTAAGGGGTTTCTTACCTGCACACTCCAAAGCTTCTTATCTATTAATCGGACTACTCGATCAATCACAATTACTTGCAATGTTATAAATTGTGCTAGGCGGATTCGAGGCGCCAATGGGTTGCCTATGCGGCCACACAATTTTTTCTTTTTCTTTATTTGAAAATTTGAATTTTCAGTTTTAATTATTTTTTTTAAATCTGAAATTTTTTTTGAATATTTTTTGCAATTTCAAATCTAAAATTACAAAATTTTGAATTTGAAATTTTAAAAAAATTTCGCCTTGACCGAATTGGCCGAACAGGTCCGCCTAAGCGCCGAACAGGCCCGCCTAGGTCCGAACATGTCCTAACAGGCGCCTAGGAGGGCCGAATTTGGGGTTTTCGGTGCGGCGAACGGCCGCCTAGCGCCTAGGCAGCCGCCTAGTCCAATTTTTAGAACACTGGTTACTTGACCAATTGAAAGTTCTTCTTAATCTGTCAGCTGATTAATCAATTAGCCAAGTAGTCACCGATTAGTCTGATCTAGACAACTCAAATATGAAATTGAGGAGACATCTGTTCTCAGGTTCAGCCTATGGATTTAGACTTGGTTTTAATTTTGAATTATGTTAAGTGGGGATACAATGTATTTCCTATCATTTTAATACTTGGTTTATGATGTTCCAAGCATTTTAATTTTGAAGTTTTCATTAAAAAATAATTTGATATTAGATAAACTATAAGCATTTCTATGCCATGTTATGAACTTAGAGGACATAATTAGAGGATAAGAAGTTAAATTGAACTTGGTTATAGAGAAGTTGACATTACTTATTTCACTGCAACACCTTCCCATGTTTATTAGTGTGCGCACTGCTGTTCTTTTGAGTTTGTCATGTTGGGAAATACTATTCTGAACTTGAAACATGATTCTGTTCCAGATAGAAATATATATCTGGTTTCTTAGTTTCAAAATTTAGTCCTTATTGATAACCTAGTATAAAAGCTACAATTTATTAAATTGACATTATTTTACTATATAGATATGCGACTGAGCATAGATGCGGGGTTGTTGTAAAAGGGCCAAACCTTAGTGGAAATATATCTGGGACGGATCCATTAAAAGATAACCGCCTACTTCTCAAAGCAGAGGCTCTGGATGGGACAGAGCAAGCAAAAAATACAGCAGCTGTTGTAAATGAGCTTTCCAAGGAGATATCACGAATTTTGGTCTCCCACCCTTTAAATGCCAAGCGGGCTGCAGAGGGGAAGAACATTGCAAATGTGGTCCTGTTGCGAGGCTGTGGTATCCGAATTGAGGTCAGTTGATTGATTCTGATTACTGTTTACTAGGCCCTTGTTTTATAAATGTCACTTTAAGTTCCATCATCTACTGTTCAATACGAATCTACACCTTCGATGCACGTTTCCAAATGTGGGCATTATATACATGAAAAATATGATAGTATTTTAAAGCTTATACCCTAATAGAGAATTCTGTTTAATCAAGACTTACATGCTTTGATTCAATGTAGTAGATATCTTCTACTACCATGCATCACTTATCCATCATTATGTGTAGGAAAGAACCAACGGTTGACTGATAATTTAGAACCATCCATTGTTATCTTTTACATAGAACGGCTTTATAATTTATATAGGATTATTTCTAGATATCCATCTTAGAGTACCTACATAACACATTCTAATTTGAGATATCCAATCACATTGTTATTTAAAATGGACTATTCATATCTTTAATGAGATTAAGACAAGTTCTAAGTAACATATAGGAATAACGAAATGACTCATCACATATATGATATATCGTTTATGCTATCTTATCTGTTTCTAGTAATTTACTGATCTTAAGCTGGAGATATCAGGCTTAAAAACTGTTGCTGGCATCTTAAGTTTTGGTATTTGACATGTAAAATTGTATATCTTGATGTATGGATACAAACAACTGCCTTTTTTGGTCTTTTTTGGGAACGTGTTAGCTGGTCATACTTGATACTTGTACAATAGGCATTAACCGTTAGCAGCATATTTACCTCAAATATGTAGCTACTTTTTCAGTTTAAACAAAATATTATCTTGTATTAGATTGTTGGAAGAAGTTATCTACAGTGCCTTTGGGAAGAAACAATCAACCTATTAGGTGTGACACTGAGTGGGACCGTTGAGTTTCCCAAGGATCTGGTGGCCATCTTGGGAAGATCGATGGACCATGGCAGTGATGGGAATGGTGCTTAAGGGAAGAGGGTAGGAGGGGGATTTAGGTAACTGAGCAAACTTTCTATGAAACCATGTTGAGAGGGAAACTCGAAATGACTAGGATTGTTTTATTGAGGTAGAATGGGTAGGCAAGCAAACCTCCATGTACATATTAGATGTGGGACTAAAAAAACGTCACATATAAGATCCTTTACACAATCAAAATATTATCCTGCTAGAGTTCTTATTTCATAAATAGTGCAGATAATCATAGAACCAAATATGGGAAACAGGGAGAGGTAAAAAAAAGTAACAAGGAAGCAGAATTAATATTTTTTGAGAGAGTAGATAAAGGAGAAATTCTATAAAAAAAACAGGATAGAGGAAATAGGGCAATGAAAAATGTTGTCTAGTAAAAGAGGAAAAAGAGAAAAGAAGAGGGAAGAAGTCCAGATGACGTTCTTTTCATTATAGAAAGGAAGAAACTTCGCCACTGTATTGAAACTGAAACCGCGTCATGCACCATAGAAGAATGAGTGGCCTATCTGACCTATTCTCGGCACATCCTCTACTTATTATGGCACTTGCAGTCTATGTGAGACTGTATTGAGAATGATACCCAGTAATAACATGATCGCTTGATTATTCTCCTTTTCTCAAAGGGGACTTTTGAAAATATTTCCCATTCCTCCCATAAGCTCATGGGGATTCCTCCATAATCTGAAGTGGATTATTATTCAATGACATACTGTGTTGCATGGGCATGGAATTCAATACGACACATTTCAGACACGACGACACGGATTTGACACCTATTTTGGTGTGTCCTAGTGTATTTTGATGTGTCCAATATGTGTCTGACACAACACAACACAACACAACACAACACAACACAACACAACACAACACGGACACGATAAGAAATTTGGAGTGTCCATGCTTCTTAGGTGACATATCTACAAACATATTAGGCTTGACAACACACATGATTTAGCAATCATAGTTTGGCTCTATTTTGCAAAAATAATTTTCTTTTCCTCAATTTCTCGTTGTAAGTAGTTGTCAATATTATAATGTTGTTATCTGATTAAACACAAAATACATTTTTTTTTGCAAGTTGATCCATACACTTCTATAGAGTAAGATAATTCATCTCTACTAATATCTCATAACCTAGCAATAAACAAATCGAAGAAAATAGATGTAACACATGTTAGACAGCAAAGAAAGCAAGGCAATAATCTATATATACAAACCAAGCAATAATAAGCAGAGAAAGAAAAAGCACTTAGTAAACAAGTTAAGATCTAGTAAAGTAATAATGTTACTAAAAAGTGAAAAGACTTGTAAGTTTTCAAGAAAATAGCTATATAATAAAGCGTAAAACAGTATATACTAAAGCGATTATATGTAAATATACATAGTTACATAGCAGAACATATCTGAAACTACAAAACCATAACAACCTATACTATCACTATGGCACTCTCTACAGGCCTGGCCACTGTACTGGGCCTTTATGGACTTGAGCATAGTGGGCTATTGCCTACATACCTATGACAACGCTATAGTATTTAGATAACGGGTATTTCTTACTCACAGACAAACAGAAAACAATAGTAACAAACAGGAGCAGCAACAATGCCTACACTCCCATGTTTGGAGTCAGCTACACTGGATCCTCCTCTAATCATGTATACTAATATTTTAATAACTTTGTTGACCAATACTAAACAATTCTGTGTTTATTATATGTTACAGGTTCCTACATTTGAGAAGCAGCATGGCTTATCCTCATGCATGGTAGCTCCAACCAAAATTATTGCAGGGCTGGGTCTATCATTGGGTATAGATATACTCGAGGCTCCTGGAGCAACTGGAGATTACCGCACATTACTAACCTCCAAATCAATGGCTATAGCAAAAGCTCTTTCTGCTCCATTAGAGACATGTCCACTTGTTTTCATACCTGGAGTGGACGATCATAAACCAGGCCAAAATGATGGATATGACTTCGGATTCCTCCATATCAAGGTAGCAGATGCTATAATATTCTTTTTCCCCATTTTACTTCCAACCTTAGCTTTTGTTCTTTCATGGTCTTATCCATTATTCAGAGCACAAGATTTTCATTTTTCCCATTTCTCATGTTCATTGTGCGTAAGTTCATGCATATGCATGCCTATTTATGTGTATTGTGCACGCTAGTTTACAAGTGTAAGCTGCAGTAGACATGTGCATGGGTGCATGTGTGGCATATGGCGTGAATGGACTTGCATCCTTGTTTTTATGTGCAGATGCACATGCTTTGTGTCCATTAAGAGTTTTTCCCTCACCATTTATTCTTGTTTATTCAATTGAATTGGACACTACCTGAATTTTGTGTGTGTGACATTTTGAGTTCTTTTGTTCTAAAGAATAACATATGCTTTTACCTATAAACCGTTTAGCCTATGTGAGGATGCTCCATCGCGTCCGGATAAAAAGTTTGAACCACAAGTACCAAAGAGAATGGGGACCAGAACCTGCATTGGCAGCCAAAAGTTTTTTTATTTTTTTAGTTCGGATACCAGTTACTTCAAATTTTATTTACACATCTCTTTTTTATATTTTAATTCTTAAAAAACAACCAGTTGATTATATAGTTAATACTTTACTTCTCATCCGACATAGGTATTAGCATCATCAACTGAGAGTCTTCACAAGAATTATTTTCAAATGCCACAATCCAATCCTTCAATAACTAATTTTTATTTCAGTCACCTCCCTCTTCTTCTTTTTCTTGTCGAGGTGGTTGCAGGCAAGCAAGATGGTTGGGAGGCAGGGGTGTTGTTGTTATATTGTATTATTGATAGGTGAAAAGGCAATTTGGCACAATACGATGTGTTTGTCTTGTCTATCTCCTATGTTAAGTCTTATTAATATAATACCAGAGAACTCCTCAATATTATGAGTATGTCATATGTATGATAGATAGCCCTCGTATAATGACTCTGCCATCCTAAAATATTCTTCTTTTATGCTTCTTAATAGTATGAAAGTATCACATTTTTTCATCTCTAATTGGCAACAGTACCTCTCCCCTTTACTTTCTCATCTTTTATTCTCAAGTTGATGATTCAAAATAAATCCCTTACACTCTTCTGAGCTAATAAGCATTAACCTATAAAGAGTTTAACGATAAACTTGTAGAAGAATAGTTAAAGAAGAGACATTCCCCATCTTTATTCACAATTTGAAAGAGTACAAGTCTGCTTCACCAAGCTCCCAGACAGTAGGAAATCTTGGAATTCGAAACTAGTTTGGAGTAGAAAGGCAAGTGGTGTCCCAGTGCGCTATGAGGCTCCCACTTATGCGGAGTCTATGGAGGGTGAAGTTGTACGTAGTTTTACTCATGAGCAATTTATCCAAACATCTCAAAGGTGCACATTTAACCACAGTTACCAAATTTTGTGTCCCAAATAGCCTGTCCCTTCGAGTTTCTATTGATTTTCAAAACTTTAACCACATTTCTTGATTCATCAAAGCATGCCTTATTTTCTATAATCAGTACAATCACTCGGCTAAAGTTGGCTATACTGTGGTATCCTTACAATCACAGTGATCTGGCCATTTCTATGCCTAAGTATGAAGGGCATTCATATAGTTTATTTGCCTACTTTATGCTTGCCTTCAAGAGATTCTTCTAATGATGTACAGCTCTAAAAATATTTCAGGCAATAGATGATGCTGGTCATGACAAAGCAACTATTCTGAAAGTCCGAGGCTTAGAAGCTGTTGACAGAGCTATAGGTCAGCTAGCAAGACTCCTGTGGCAGGCAGAGAAGTCGGGGCCTTTCCAATACTATCTTTGTGTTACCGGAGATCACTCTACTCCGGTGGAATATGGTGATCATAGCTTTGAGCCCGTACCATTCGCTCTATGTAAATTGCAAGACTTTGTCAGCGCAGTTGGAGAGCCCATCGTGTTAGGGACGTCCCTGGACACTTTCCTGCTCCCTTCTATGAAGGCTGGTGAGGATCTTATGGAAGAGCTAGTATCGTCAGAGAAAACAAGCGGATGCAAAGCATTTAGTGGGGATCAAGTGAGTGAATTTAGTGAGGTAGCAGCAGCAAGGGGGTGCCTGGGGAGGTTTCCTGGAAGTGAGATGATGGGGATAATAAAGAAATTCCTCAAGCAGAAGAACGAGTAATTCCGTGAGAATACACATCCAATCTGGAAGCTTATTTTGTACAAGACATGCAATAACGGGTACGCTATGCACCTACTCTCTCTTTTGAACTCGGAGGAATCGTATCATCATCCTGTGCATGCTCTGGAGACATGTAATGGAGTTTGTATGGCAAATGGCCTATGATGCCGTTGTGTAATTTTAACTAAGTTCTGTTTTTGAATTTGAATGGTGTCTTCCTGTTGTACAAAGGAAGTTTGTACAATGAAAATAATACAAATACATTGCTGTAATAAACATAGGTGAGAATTCTAATACGTGGAAGCAGCTCACCCGCGATCGAAAATTCATCCAATGAGGTGCTGTCACGTGGACTGCAGGCACATCCGCGGTCACAAACCCCGGGCCAAATAGTGCCGTCCTATACTATAATGCACTGGAAGCAGGTTTTAGAAGAGTCATAAACTTGCTAGCAGACATTTGAGAAAATTTGGATGTGATACTCTCTGCAGGACGCTGCATTTTTTAATGACGCTGCATATAATTGTTATTTGGTGCAAGTGGTATTGTAGTTGCTTTGGCCACAAATGTTGCTCTGCTCGGGTTGGGTTACGACCCCAGGGTCTATTACCAAGGTAGAGGGGCCTTCGAATCTATGGGGGCTGGATTGGCATTGCATTCAAGGTTACTACTTCCTTACTCCACCCTTTGTATCCGTTAATAGATGGCTATTTATATATGCACTCCAATTTTTGTTTAGGACAGTCCAGATTTTTCTATTTTTTACTCAGGACAGTCCCAAATTTACTAGGGCAACCCAACCTCCATCTCCCATCCCAAACCATAATCCTAACCCAAATTCCAACCGCCGAAGGAGGAGGCGGCAGAAGGAGGAGGAGGTGGATCCCAATCCAGGATTGTAAAAAATTAATTTTTAGGACTGTCAAATTTTTTGACAATCCTAAATTAGGACTGTCAAATTTTTGACGGTCCTAAAAAAATTAGACTAGCCTGAAATAATTTTTTTAGTGGTAAACTTGTAAATAAAATAAAAATTTTGGATCAGTCTAAGTAGTTTTTGGAGTGTCTTTAGAATTAGCACGAGAGATTATAAGAGCACTTTGTCATGTCCAACATATTGCATGTTACATTTGAGGCATCACAACTCGGCGTAATTTACTTTCTCACTGCATCATCTTTGTGATATATGAATTTTATGTCAAAGCGCAGGCTTTCTTTTGACCTTCACATAAATTTTGACATCAACTTGTAAAAGATGGACAAAGATTGGACATAACAATGGTTAAGACCTTTGTTAAATGGAAGTCATGGGTTGAAGCCGGGGAGAGGAGACAACAAACAACTGGTCCTCGATCTAACAATAAAGTTGGAAAGGATGAGTTAGGCACGAGGATACCACAAAGCCACGCTATGACACAATGCAAGACAATAACAACAAAATGATGCTGAAAGTACACTTTGACTCAATAGAAGAAGAAACACCTTTAAATGAGAAGACTTTGTTTAAATAATTTATAATTCATGAACCGGTTCATTCGTGATATATTTATCAAATAATTACATTTCTTATTAATATCAGCCTGCCAAACTGTGGAGACAACTAGAGACCTAAGGACTTCTGAGCAAAACAAAGAGAGACAACTAAAGATTTATGCAGTGGGTTTTAGAAAATATCAAGTGCCCAATATTTACATAGGCCAGCTTTCACTTGCATAAAGCCCTTACTACTAAAGATTTTTTTTTTTCCACCGTTTGAAAAAAAAAAAAAAAAAAACACAAAATACGCCATATGGTTTGGCGATAAAGTAACATTAGAAAATAAAAAACAAAACCAAAGCCCCCAAAACGCGAGATGCTTTGGCTTCTTTAGAACATTAAAAAAAAAATACACCAAAAACATCAGATGCTTTGGCTTCTTTTGAACAAAAAAGAATAATAATAAAATGAAATGAGTGTTTGTTATAACTTCCGACAACTTTCTTTAGTTTTGACTTTTTCTTTTTTTATGAATGCATCAAGGCTTAGGCCGCCGACCTTACTGGCAGTTTCAAGACATGCACCAAGACTCTTTGACGACTTCAAAACAAATTTTTTTTTAAATGAAGCCAAGCCACCAGATTAATTGACGACTTCAATACATGCTGCACTAGGGCCGACAGAGTATCCAGCGACTTTGCAACATTTTTTTTTGTTTTTTTTTTGTTTTTTGGGAAAAAATAAAAATGTCGCCAGTTGCACTGGCTGTTTGACTGCAAACACTCGTCTCGTAAATTCTTCTGACGACTTGTATCTTTTTTTGAATTTTTCAATTTTTTTTACCTTATTTGTAAATTATATATTTTCTGTTATTGTATATATATATATATATATATATATATATATATAGAGAGAGAGAGAGAGAGAGAGAGAGAATAATAAGTTATGGCTCTGTGAGTTATCCATACACAGAAACTGAAAGTTATTAACATGAGTTAGCTTATATTACTAGTTGGCAATTTGGCAATACTAGTTTTGAATGCTGGAAAGCAATTATGTTGGCTGCCATATGCCACTCTGTGGGATTGTAATATGTATGAGGCTGCCAGTTTATGGCTTGATCACGTAAGGCTCAAGCTTCTAGCCGGATGCCAGTTTTTGTCATATTGCATTGTTTGAAACATAAATGAGCACTTAAGATGAGTTCAGGCTCATCTGTGTAATATTTTTGCTGACACTTTCTCTGTTAGTTCCGAGACTTAACCAAAGATGGAAGAATGTGTGGTCAAGATCAGAGGTTCACACAAAAGTTTTCACTCTGACTATTTTCGATTTTCACGAAGAATTATATAAGGATTCTGATTACAACTTGCTCTCAAGATTACAAAAGAATCAGAATTAACCAAACTACTCGTTCTTCTTTGCAATTGCTGTTGCAGATGGACAGAGTAGAGTTACAATAAAACGAAAACTACCTTCGTTCTTCCTTACAAAACGCAGTTACAATCAAACAGAACGGACCAAGAAGAAAAAAGGAGAAGAAGACAGAATAAAAAATTATTCTTGCTGGGGCGGTGAAGACCACCGTTGCTCAAAGCAAGATTCGTCCTCTATCGACGATCTGCTCCCAGGAGCCAGCAAGTTCACAAGAGAACTTCTGGAACGCTCGTAGTCATATCTTTATGTGACTCAAAATGACTCATTTGGACTTCTCTTTATCAACTTTTTGGTCTATCTCAAAAGGAGGCTAGAGGGCTCTTTATATAGAAAATGATGGAAGCACATCCTTCTCTTCTTTCCGATGTGGGACTAAAAAGCCAATATACAAAATTGATATCCCACAATCGCAGCCCAATGCATAGCCCGCTCAGAGCCCGTCCAGCGCCCGCTTATGCAACACGCGCATGCAACCCGAGCATAAAACGAGCGCACGAGCGCAACAACAACGCACAAGCGCCTTGCGACGATGCTGACGTGCTAAGTGCAAAGTGTGCCAACAAAGCGCCACTTTGCGCCCTTGAGCCCGACTCCGAGTCCGAGTTCGAGTCTGAGTCCGAGTCGCTTTGGGGCTTAGCTCCTATGGAAATAATTCCAAGAGCATGACAAAAAACATAAATACTTTCATGAGGAGTTAATCATTTTTTTCTCCTAGAAAAATACTCCCACATGGCACCCATGTGCCCTACCACACCCCATGTGCACACCTCAACTCATACAAAGTATTATATTGAGATATCCACTTAGTAGTGTAACCAATGTGGGACTATCTTTACTAGTCCAAAGGCAAAAACACCAACAATCCCCCACATATCTCAATATATATGGGTTGAGCGTTCCCACAGTGACTGTCCATCATGCATTAGGATAGATGTCGCTTTGACATGAATCTTCCCGCATGGGTCGAACAACAGTATGATACAAGAATGGACTAAGCTTTGAATTATGCACCATAGCTGCAATTTTACCCACTCACACAATGGCATCGGTTGTGCTTCCAGTTGCACATTAAATGTCCTGTGCACGCCTAGTTTCAGTGTATGTATTTTGGGCGTCTACAAGTTTTTCCTCAAGAGACGGCCTATATCTCTTTCTATACACTCTAGGTGAGTTCTTTTAAAGAGTCCTTGGCATGAAGCCTCGAGCTTCCTTGCGGTGCTACTCCGCTATGACATGGCCCAAAGTCGAGGCTAAACCTCATCGCGGTGTCATGCCACTGTAGCATGAGGTCACAACCTCTTTGTAGTGCCAAACTACCCAGCATGAAGCCTTGCGCTTCCTTGCGGTGTTACGCCACTGTGACATGGCTCGCGTAGACGAGGATTTACATCTTTTACCTTTGTGGTGTCACACCACTATAACATAAGGACACCGGCCTAGTGCTGCCTACACTCTTCATTCTAGAACATTAGGCTACCTGCCTATGTGTGGTGCTACGCCACTGTGACATGGCCCGCAAAGCCGAAGCATTACTCTTACCGAGGAACCTCTTGGTGGTGTCACCCACTATAGCATGAAGACCTTACGCTCCTTTGTAGTGTTGTGCTGCTATGCTTCCTGTTAAGCTCACCAGGTATTCAAAATGCCTGAGAACTCATTAAGGCATCTAAGCCATCCTCCCACATGACTTGTTCTACACAAAAGAACAATTAGTAGACAACAGTGGTTCTGGGTTCGTAACCCCTCAATATATCAAGGACTACCCATTGTTCCTGATATTCTCCTAGTCAATGGTCCTTCCTTGAACTAATAGCTAGCTAGATGCCTAATAGATTTCTCTTTGAACTAATAACATAAAACTAAATGGTAGAATTGTAAAGACACAATATCAGAGGTCCTCCAAGCCCATATATGTTGTGTCATTGACTATATGCGGTGTTACGCCGCTGTGACATGACCCAAAGCCGAGGTTCACTCCCCCGTGTGGTGTCACGCCACTGTAACATTGAGTACTACCCTCATTTATAGTTCTTGGGATCAGCTGGCGCTGGAGGCCTTACATGAACGGATCTGCCAGACTCTCATGGCTCCAGTCATCAAGCACTGTAATGATCTACGCTAGTTGTGCTCATTTAGTGTCCTGTACTAGCCCTTGAGGCCTATCATGAACGAATCTGCCAGATTTACCTGACTTCGATCATTAAAGCACTGTAATGACCCACGCAATCTGCACTCACTCAGTGTCATGTGTTCTATCCACATAGTTCTCTTCAAACCGTTGAAGAGATGAACAGATGTTACTACTTCAGCTTCCTGGTTTTCACAGTATGTCGGTATCACCCGAATCTGTATACTAACCATAGGAAGATCATTTGAGAGCTTCCAGAGCCATTCTGCTTTATATGCTACAGCTCGATAGTGCAAAGAATTCTGAGAGTAAAGACCGCTGCTTCGACTTCCACGATATAGCAACACCACCCCTGGAGAAGTCACGTCCTCCTGTGGATCTTTCACTCTTCTTTCCTGAGTACCAACTGGCATCACCGAAGCCTTCCTTCATATCTTGATAACTGTTATAGCACATGATATACTACTGAGTTCTCCTAAGAATACTAACGACTCTCTTCACAGCTTTCAGTATTCAACACATATACTGCTTGTGAACTGACTCAGCATCCCTACAGCAAAAGCTATGTCAGGCCTGGTAGTACACGCAGCTTGAATTATTCACCTGATGATGCTCGAGTACATCAACTGCCTGACACTTTTTCTTGAATTTGGCTTTATATTCCTGTCACACCTGAAGAGTATCGTCCCTGATACCCAAAGCGTGTGATCAATATTTTATGCTGAGAGCTTGTGACTAAGCAAGCCCACCTAGCATCCGGATTATCTTATATCCTCAGGATGACATCCGCAATCCCATGTCCTGAGTTTGGACAAAAATAATATCTTTGTTAGTGACACTTCAGTGTCCCGCGGCCCATGTGGCTCTGACACCCAGATTTTTGGGGATCTGATCGGTCAGCGCATATGCGTCCTGGAGTTTCCTCAGGCCGCATAGGTGCTATTTTTTCTCTATATAGAGAGGACCTCATCTTTCATTTAAGAGAGAAAACAGATAAAAAAAATAAGAACACCAGATCATATGCAGCCCAGAGTCTCCCTCTCATGTGGTATTTTTCGAGTATTTTTCGAAGATAACATTGAGCATTCCATAAGTTCATTTATGAACTTGCTGGTTCCTGGGGGCAGGTCATCTGTACGGCGAATCTTGTTTTGAGCAACGGTGATTTTGACCACCCTAGTAATAAGCTTTTCTTCAGCATTTCTCTTTGCTTTGTTCTTTCTCATTGTAGCATCTGCGAACGTAAAAAAAAGAACGTTTTCTTGTTGCTTGTTGTAATCTTCATTTTCTTCGGAGTTTATTTGTAACATGTTCTTGGTTCATGCTTCGTTGGAATCGGGATATATCAGATGAGGAACTCTTGTGTGAATCTCTGATCTCTTCTTTGGTGAACATCCCTTTTCCAGAGCATGTGTGGCCAGATGCACCAGTGTCTATCCACCAGTTAGTAACCACGCTTGATGACTCAACCTGCGCAATCATAGCAACCAAGTTAAGTAATCAAAGGAAACAAGTTTAGCTACACCGTGATATATTGGTTGGAATTGGTTCTGCTTTTGTAGAATATTTTGGAGTAATTGTTATATTTTTTATTGATAATCTCTTGGCTATTTATAGCCTTACAATCCTTCATCTTACATTAATATCCCATTAAAACCCATGTAGAATATTCTAATATCCCAACAAATATACCAAGAATATTCTAATATACTAACAAATATACCAAGAATATTCTAATATACCAACACTCCTCCTCAAGATGGGCGAAAGATATTCACTAAGCCTATCTTGTCACATCCTCTAATCATATCTGCAGAGCTAAGTCCCTTGGTCATACTGTCTGTTACCTGCTCCTTGGTTGGAATATGACCTAGCTCCAGTAGTCCACGGTTTAACTTCTCCTTGATGAAGAACCTATCGATCTCGATGTGTTTGGTTCTGTTATGTTGCACTGGATTGTTGGCGATACTGATGGCTGACTGGTTGTCATACCACAGCTTCATCTTGGCTCCTTGATCCATTTTCAGCTCCACCAACATACTCTTCAGCCATAGCAGCTCTGCAACTCCCAAGGCCATAACTCTGTAGTCTGCTTCAGCTGTCGATCTGGCCACCACCGATGTTTCTTACTCCTCCAAGAGACCAAGTTGCCTCCTACAAATATGCAATAGCCCGAGGTAGACATCCTGTCATCAGTACAGCTAGCCCAGTCAGAGTCACAGTAGCCCTCGATGCTCAAGTGATTATTCTTCCTAAATATTAACCCATTTTCAGGGGCACCCTTCATGTATCTCAGAATCTGGTACACTGCATCCATATAACCCTTCATTGGGTCATGCATGTAGCGGCTCACCACACTCACTGCAAAGCAGATATCATGACGTGTGTGGCTTAAATAGATGTCCATCAGTCTCTGGTATCTGTCTCGGTCAACTGATTCTCTAACCTCAGCATACAGCTTGAACCCCTGGTTGATCGACGTCATTGCAGGTCTGCATCTCAATATCCCTGTCTCTGTGAGAAGGTCCAGCGCATACTTCCTCTGAGAAAGAACAATATCCTCTGCTTCTCGAGCAATCTCAATCCCAAGTAAGTACCGAAGAAGGCTAAGGTCTTTCACCTCGAACTCCTTGCCAAGCTTTTCCTTGAGTCGGGCAATCTCCTGCTCATCATCTCTTGTGATAATCATATCGTCCACATACACCGCAAACATGGTGATGTTGCCTCCACTCCAACGAAAGAATACAGTATGGTCAGCATTGATCTGCTGATATCCCATCCCTATCACCGCCCTCCTGAATCTGTCAAACCACGCTCGAGAAGACTCTTCAGTCCATAGAGGAACTTCTTCAACCTGCAGACCTTGTCCACTGTCTTATCGATGCAGAATCCTGATGGTATCTTCATGTACACTTTCTTCACTAAATTCCCATAAAAAATATATTTTTCACATCCAGTTAGTGTAGCTTCCATCAATCATTCGCTACCAAAGAAATCAGGGTCCTAACGGTGCTCATCTTTGCCATTGGTGCAAAGGACTCATCATAGTCAATGTCGTACATCTGGCTGTATCATTTTGCCACCAGTCGATCCTTGTAGCGCTCTACTTTTCCATCTGAGTTCTGTTTCACACTAAAGACTCAATTGCATCTGACTGCCCTCTTTTCCTCTGGCAGTTTTACCAGTTCCCAAGTGTGGTTCTTCTTAAGAGCGCCTAACTCCTCGTGCATCGCCTCTTTCCACTTTGGATCGTTCTTGGCAACCTGCCAATTATTAGATACAGTAATACTATCCAAAGATGCAATAAATGCTCCATGAGAAGAAGAGATGTTATTATATGAAATAAACTGAGCAAGGTCCCAACCATATCTATCAGGAGGATTTCTCGCATTGTTGCGAGTGGTCCTCCGTATTGATAATGGTGTGGGAGGAGTAGGAAGAATAATATCACTTGAAGGGGAATCTGGTGGTGGTGGTGGTGGTGGTGTAGTATCTTAGGAGTTGAGATGGACGCAGTCATGGGACTTGGCACTGGAACTATAGATACTGGTCATGCAGTTTGCTTCCCTTTCCTGCTGTAGGTAAGTAACTCCCCCTGAGCCATGGGCCTAACACCTCTCATCGTCTTCCCCTGTTCCTCTTCACTCTCCTACTCATCCTCAAACATTCCTCCATGCCATACTCCTAAATCGGTCACCACACTCTCACCAATCTCCCTCTCTCGTCTCATACTCTCAGTATCAGGTGAGTTGCTCATGGATGAGGTTCCCTCCTGACGGTAGTATGGCTCAAACTCCTTGAAGTGAACATCCATGCTCACAAACTTCTTCTTCTCTACTGGGCTCCAGCATACGTACCCCTTCTGAGTCGCCGAATAGCCCACGAATACACACTTGACTGCTATGGGGTCAAGTTTCCCAACAGACGGTCTGTTGTCCTTCACAAAACATACGCAGCCAAACACCTTTAGTGGGAGTATTCTACTATTATTTTCTTGCAATACCTCACATGGAGAATTTTATCCCAGTACCTATGAGGGCATCATGTTGATCAATCGAGCTGCTATCAACACTGCATGCCCTCATAGACTTTGTGGGACATTCATGGCGATCATCATGCTCCTTTCCACCACCTAAAGATGTTTGTTCTTTCTTTCTGCCACTCCATTCTGTGCTGGTGTGTATACACAGGTGGTCTGATGTTGTATCCCTTGGGCTGATAGGTATTCCTCAAGTGCTTTGTTGGTATAATCTGTTTCATTGTCAGACCTTAGTACCTACACCGCTGCTCTGTACTAAGTCTGGACATGTTTATGAAAGTCCCAGAAATAGGCAAAGACCTCACTCTTATTCTTCATCAAATACAGCCAGGTGACACGAGAGAAACAATCAATAAAAGGGATAAAATACTTGTAACCATTCATAGTAGTTGTAGCGCACAGTCCCCAGACATCAGAATGTATAATATCAAAAACAGAATAGCTCCTATGGCCCGCACCAATATATGAGCTCCTAGTAAGTTTGCCTAAATTACATGCATCACAACTAGTTTCTCCTTATTTGCCTTCTCATAAATTGATGGATACAACCTACTCAAAATTCTAAAAGAGGAGTGCACCAACCGACTGTGATGGAGTATCAGTATATCCTCGATATTCATCTTTGGTCCTCCTATTCCTGCTCTTTCTGCCACAGACTCCAATGTTGAATCCAGTCCTTCCCGATCCAGGTACCATTGTCCATCATGCCAAGTGCCAGTCCCAAGTCTTCGTCCTGTCTCCTTCTCCTGGAAGATCACCTTAGGAATATCAAAAGAGATAATGCATTTTAGTTGGAGGATTATAGGACTAATGGACAAAAGACTGACTGGAAAAGAAGGAGCATGTAAAATATTGGATAATCTTACTGAACCTATATAATCGACAGTACCCTTACCGACCACTAGATAGAAAGTACCATCGGCTGTTTGAATGCTGTCTACATATGCTAGGTGAGTAAAGGAAGAGAACTCACTAGCATTTTCTGTCACGTGTCGAGACACCCGAATCGACAATCCAGTTCGACGATCTAAGAAAAGACATAGATACAAGAGAGAGTGAGTCATCTTCGAAGTCCTTTACTCTTTTCACACGCTTAGATTGTCACGCCCCGATCTTCCGCAGGCTAAATCGGCCGTTCCCGCTAGGCGAGAATCACCCCGCCAGCGCTCCCGCAGAATGATTGCTTGACCCATCCGGGCGTGATGCCGTACGAGCGTGAGCCACGCCCGTGCAAGGCCATGGTTCATTGGCTGGCGGTAAGAGTTCTAAGCCACAGAGTCGCACAGATTGTCCAAGTGCAGCAGAGTCATGAACGCATAGGCGATCGGTAATAATTTTACCGAGTCGACAATAGCGGAAGCATTGAATAACACAAGTTAAAGTAAAGCAAGCTCTTTATTGATATAAACAAGTGTTACAGGCGACGCTTGGCCGAGATTACAAGTCGCTCAAGCCTCTCTCTGGAAACAGTAAAAATGTACCAAGTGGCTACAATTGTGGAATGATTTGTACAGGCAATGTTCACAATATTATGTCTTGTATATGTGCTTCAGTTCTGGATGCAGCACCCCAAGGCTTCAGAGGGAACTCCTTGCCTTAGCACGCACGAAGGAGGCATCCGTACCGAACGAGGTTCTCTCGCACCCTGCAAACGATCTGGTGGATTATCAGTACATTGAATGCACTGGTGGGGAGGCTACTCGCCCGCTCGACAAATCCAAACACGTAATATAGGTTCCCTGCACCAACTATTAAGTTATCTTTCTAGTTGCCTTAGGATCAGTTTCATGCAACATTTGAATAGCCTAATTCGTGTGGCAGTGCACCGTGCGACATGAGAGAAAACACGGTGAGACTTACCAACTTACCATTTTACCTTCCCTGTCCAAGGCAAACATTGTTAATTCAAGCACGGGCAAGTATAAACATTCAGAGGCATTCGTAATGAAAACCAAGGCAATTGCATATGCAACAAGAGTATTGTTGTATCATGATCGTTCAGGTGTTCAGTTGTTCTTTTGATGCGATGCAATGACTCGCACGCGGATAGCCGCTAAGTGAGGATGACTTATCTATATGAACACGAGTCGCTGGCATAGCCATAAAGGACATAGTCAAGGACAAGGATAGCATGCAACGAGAATACACGATAAACACACGATGCATTATAAGCCATCCAGTCCGCATACGATTGACTACACATGAAGTTCCATCCGGATCGGATCGGTCCCGGTGACCGTCCGGGGAACTTGAGATCCGAAGATCACCTTATTCAAGTTGTCTATGTAAGCCCCTGATTTTTTCAAAAATATTAAAATTTGATTTTTCGTAATTTTTTGGAATTTTTTGGGAATTTTCTGTAATTAAAATCAGGGTTTTTAATTATTAAATAATTTTTAATTGTTAATAAATAATATTAAAATATTATTGAAATAATATTTTTGGGTGTAAAATGGAAAACTGGACTTAGGGTAATTTTTCTGGAATTTATCGGACCTCGGACCTAATTTAAAACACCTGAAAACAATTACTATTTATTTATTTATTTATTTATTTATTTATTTATTTATTATTATTATTATTATTATATTTATTATTATTAGAGTCTTTCGGCCCGGCCCAGTGGGCCGAAGCCCAGTCCAGCCCAGCCAGCCACCGTTAGCGGGTCGGGCGGATCCGCCCAACCCGGAACCCGCGCCCGACCCGGATCCCCTCCCCACGTCGACTCGGCCGTGCCCGAGTCTTCCGCCGCCCGCCGCGCCGCCCGCCGCGTCCTCCGCTCCGCTCAGCCCGCGCCTCGCCCGGCCTCGGTGCCACGCCACCCACGACCTCCGCCCCTCCCGGCCAACCCAGCCCTATATAAACCCCCCTCCACCGCCAGACCCCCCGTCGACACCACCTCGCCGCCACCGGACCGACGCCGCTGCCAGCCGCCGTCAGCCACCCTCTTCCTCCCCTCTCCCTTCTTCTTCGGCGTCGACCTCGACAGCAGCAGCAGCCGCAGCGCGCCTCCGGCCGCCGGCGAGTCCCCAGCCACCGCGCCGCTCGACGCGTTCCCCGCTGCTCCGCCACCCTCGCCCCGACCTCGCCCCGTCGTCCTCTCCCCGCCGCAGCCGCCTCCGGCCGGACCGCCGCTCCTCTCGTCGGATTTTCCCCTGAACCCTAAACCCTAAATTCCCAATTCAGTGGACACGTGTCGGACACGTGTCGGACACGATTTTGCCCCGGGTTTTTTAACCCAGTTCAGGTGCGTGTATCTTCTTGCTCGTAGCTCGGATTTCGATTCCGTAAATTGCGTTGTGAAGCATGTATGACCCTCTCGGTGCCCGGACAAACCGCTCGGGGCATCGCGTCCTGTGGTGATCGCACACCGCGATCCAAAAACAGGAAAAACATCGACCCGATTCACCCCGCTCGACGGGCGAGTTTGTGATCGGCTCATCGGAATCCAATTCTGGAAGTTCCGTTGGGTTCGTATCAGCGTTCCTGACCTGTTGACACTAAGTTTGGTGAATTTGGAGACCTTTGACCCTGACACATTTTTCGGTGCAAAGCGGGCCCACATACGGACCCTATTTTGACCCGAAACTGCCGTTTTGCCCTTGTCTCCAAATTGGACTCAAGGATAGGCGTTTCTAGCTATTTGATATCTTTTGAGCATGATGGTAATGTTTATTTCAGCATCCAGAGTCATTTCTGGAAATTTTTCGAGGATAGAACTGTAGTTGGGATCCAAACATCAGGCAAGTACCTGCACTTCAAGTTTATTTTTTATATTGTGATAATTAGTTCCTTGCTCTACTAGCACCATTGGATGTTTACACGTAGTGTTAGAATCTGGATTTCATGTCTTGAATATTGGATTTCATGTCTTGCTTTTCGTGTCGGGTGGGAGAATACTAGGAGGCATGTAGTTTATCCTTCCCCCTATTGTCGATAGCTGTTGGTACACGACAGTACCATCAGCCTGATACTCGATTGTTCATTGTGTGATAGCCGCTTAGGACGGCCGGATTAGCCTTATAACCCCTACATGCCAACTATGTATTCTAAATACACACTTACACACACATAGTTTCTTGTCGTGTTGCAGTTCCTGTTATCTTGTTGTAGTTCCATTTTTTCCTGTCTCATTATATTTCCTGTTTACTCATATTCATGATTTACAGTAATTAACCCTTAGTTATGGTTATTACTTATTTATGCATATCCTCAACATGATACTTGTCAGTTCTTTTCTACTTGTCATAATTATTTAGTTTAAGCTTTGTTGTGCATTGTGTACTTTGCTCCTTTCCTGACTGGATCCGTTAATTTAGGCGATGATGAGAACTATGCCCCCACCTATTATGATCCCTATGAGGTAGCAGGTGATACTCTTGAGGAGACGGTTCCTACTCAGGAGACTACCTTTGAGGAGTAGTCAACCAGTTAGCTAGTATCTTCTTTCAGCTCAGCAATCGGGTTTGTCCCCGATTTATCTTCTGGATTCTGTATTAAACCATGGATTTGTATATCACAATTTGTCTTATGAAATCCTAGCATTCTTATTCCTGTGATTATCCTTGCCTGTTTATTATTGTGGATGAGATAGATATTTATTGATCCCAGAAAATGACCTAGACAGCGTACTACCGCCGACACTGCGGCGTAGGCTGGACGTGCCTACGCACTCGTGCCCGAATATTCGGGTGAGGGTCGTGACACGTTTTTGTGGTGGCCCATGCAGGTCAACGACTAAATTGTTCGGTTTCAACTTAGGGACCGAACAGGCCTGCAATAAGATTGAGGATTTTAGGAAAAGCTCATCCACTTGATTGAATCGTTCTTGATATCCATATCGACTTCGAATTATTTTATTGACTTGCATCCTGCCTTGATTCCTGTGCGCCCTTATCGTTTATTTTGGATGCAGAGTAATGGACCTATCGGCAAGCGACGAGGTTCCTACAAGATCACCACGAGATGCTCTACCAGCACTCGAACTGAAACCACCTTGGTACCACAAGCAGCACTCTCCCAGCTAGCCCAGCAACAGCAGAGGACACCACCACAAGGACGCGGACAAGCTTTCCGCAATGACCGTGGGGAACGCGCAGACTCTTGGAGTAGCTAATGCGCGTAAGTGATTCGTAGATACCTTTTCTAGTATTGTTTTAGCTCGTGCCTACTGGTTCGTGACCTCAGCCCCAACCTAGTAATTTTGAACTTGCTAATAACCTGGTATGCTTTATTTTGATAACTATAGAGATTTTAGAGTCTTTTGCTATTGTGCTTATTGTGTGTTGTTTTGTGAACTTAAATAATTTGTACCTCCTTTTCATCATCATCTAGCGCACTTAATTTTGCTGTACTTGATTTACGCTGCTATTCTATAGCCTAGTTTTGTAAGCTTACTCTTTATCGAGCTTGTTCATGACAAGTGTATTATTGGGGAGGCCCACAATGATACATTTCAGAATCAGTGTATTACGGTCTGATCAACCATAGTGCGCTTGATTCGCCCTTCGAAATAATACTTTACGTGGATTGAGATATATAGTATACTTGCCCCCCTAAATATGTCCGAGCATATCGTATCAGTTACATAACTGTACTGATACGAGCATGCGAATAAATGATTACCAGAATAGAATTTCAATCCATAACCGCCTAACAATTCCCATTAGAATTCTTTAAACGCCTTGATCCCTATACCTCTGTTCTACCACCTCGCCCTTAAACTCTTTATTATTGATCCTCGTCTTCCCTTATTTCGGAATGACAAAATCCTGTGCTTGGTATAAGTTTGATATATAGATAGTACTAGATATACCCCTCAGACCGGTCGAATTGATGATAACCCTTTATGACTAAGGAATACCATAGGTGGTGTATTTGTGTTAAAGACTTAAAGATTCAATACCATGATTAAATAAGTTGGGACATAGCTTTTCTGGTTGTATAGCCTTAGAGGATAGATAGGTAAATTCTAAGTTGGGTAGCGACCACAATGTTCACCTGAGAGAAACCCGTTAGACTGTAATCAAGTGAGAATGGACAGAGAGAACCCTACCATATTTTAAATTTTGAGGACGAAATTTTTATAAGTTGGGTAGATTGTAAGCCCCTGATTTTTTCAAAAATATTAAAATTTGATTTTTCGTAATTTTTTGAAATTTTCTGGGAATTTTCTGTAATTAAAATCAGGGTTTTTAATTATTGAATGATTTTTAATTATTAATAAATAATATTAAAATATTATTGAAATAATATTTTTGGGTGTAAAATAGAAAACTGGACTTAGGGTAATTTTTCTGAAATTTATCGGGCCTCGGACCTAATTTAAAACACCTGAAAATAATTATTATTTATTTATTTATTTATTAATTATTATTATTATTATTATTATTATTATATTTATTATTATTAGAGTTTTTCGGCCCGGCCCAGTGGGCCGAAGCCCAGCCCAGCCCAGCCAGCCACCGTTAGCGGGTCGGGCGGAACCGCCCAACCCGGAACCCGCGCCCGACCCGGATCCCCTCCCCACGTCGACTCGGCCGTGCCCGAGTCTTCCGCTGCCCGCCGCGCCGCCCGCCGCGTCCTCCGCTCCGCTCAGCCCGCGCCTCGCCCGGCCTCGGCGCCACGCCACCCACGACCTCCGCCCCTCCCGGCCAACCCAGCCCTATATAAACCCCCCTCCACCGCCAGACCCCCCGTCGACACCACCTCGCCGCCATCGGACCGACGCCGCTGCCAGCCGCCGTCAGCCACCCTCTTCCTCCCCTCTCCCTTCTTCTCCGGCGTTGACCTCGACAGCAGCAGCAGCCGCAGCGCGCCTCCGGCCGCCGGCGAGTCCCCAGCCACCGCGCCGCCCGACGCGTTCCCCGCTGCTCCGCCACCCTCGCCCCGACCTCGCCCCGTCGTCCTCTCCCCGCCGCAGCCGCCTCCGGCCAGCCTCAGCTCCGGCCGGACCGCCGCTCCCCTCGTCGGATTTTTCCCTGAACCCTAAACCCTAAATTCCCAATTCAGTGGACACGTGTCGGACACGTGTCGGACACGATTTTGCCCCGGGTTTTTCAGCCCAGTTCAGGTGCGTGTATCTTCTTGCTCGTAGCTCGGATTTCGATTCCGTAAATTGCGTTATGAAGCCTGTATGACCCTCTCGGTGCCCGGACAAACCGCTCGGGGCATCGCGTCCTGTGGTGATCGCACACCGCGATCCAAAAACAGGAAAAACATCGACCCGATTCACTCCGCTCGACGGGCGAGTTTGTGATCGGCTCATCGGAATCCAATTCTGGAAGTTCCGTTGGGTTCGTATCAGCGTTCCTGACCTGTTGACACTAAGTTTGGTGAATTTGGAGACCTTTGATCCTGACACATTTTTTGGTGCAAAGCGGGCCCACATGCGGACCCCGTTTTGATCCGAAACTGCCGTTTTGCCCTTGTCTCCAAATTGGACTCAAGGACAGGCGTTTCTAGCTATTTGATATCTTCTGAGCATGATGGTAATATTTATTTCAGCATCCGGAGTCATTTCTGGAAATTTCCCTAGGATAGAACTGTAGTTGGGATCCAAACATCAGGCAAGTACCTGCACTTCAAGTTTATTCTTTATATTGTGATAATTAGTTCCTTGCTCTACTAGCACCATTGGATGTTTACACGTAGTGTTAGAATCTGGATTTCATGTCTTGAATATTGGATTTCATGTCTTGCTTTTCGTGTCGGATGGGAGAATACTAGGAGGCATGTAGTTTACCCTTCCCCCTATTGTCGATAGCTGTTGGTACGCGACAGTACCATCAGCCTGATACTCGATTGTTCATTGTGTGATAGCCGCCTAGGACGACCGGATTAGCCTTATAACCCCTACATGCCAACTATGTATTCTAAATACACACTTACACACACATAGTTTCTTGTCGTGTTGCAGTTCCTGTTATCTTGTTGTAGTTCCATTTTTTCCTGTCTCATTATATTTTCTGTTTACTCATATTCATGATTTACAGCAATTAACCCTTAGTTATGGTTATTACTTATTTATGCATATCCTCAATATGATACTTGTCAGTTCTTTTCTACTTGTCATAATTATTTAGTTTAAGCTTTGTTGTGCATTGTGTACTTTGCTCCTTTCCTGACTGGATCCGTTGATTTAGGCGATGATGAGGACTATGCCCCCACCTATTATGATCCCTATGAGGTAGCAGGTGATACTTTTGAGGAGCCGGTTCCTACTCAGGAGACTACCTTTGAGGAGTAGTCAACCAGTTAGCTAGTATCTTCTTTCAGCTCAGCAATCGGGTTTGTCCCCGATTTATCTTCTGGATTCTGTATTAAACCATGGATTTGTATATCACAATTTGTCTTATAAAATCCTAGCATTCTTATTCCTGTGATTATCCTTGCCTGTTTATTATTGTGGATGAGATAGATATTTATTGATCCCAGAAAATGACCTAGACAGCGTACTACCGCCGACACTGCGGCGTAGGCTGGACGTGCCTACGCACTCGTGCCCGAATATCCGGGTGCGGGTCGTGACAGTCTGCGACATGCAATTATTGGTCTTCCAATTATTATTATTTCGCCAAGCAGGCAACACGAGTACATGATTTATTTTACATAGGAACGGTATCATTATTTCGCCAATCATTTTCATGCAATTCAGGCAACACGAGATACACGAGAACACGAGATGCTTGAATCTTGATTCTTGTTCAGTGTATGACTTGCCTTGATGCATTTCCCCTGGGGCGAGGATTGCCTTGGTGACCTAACGGTCCCAGATACTTGCAGGTTCATTCTTGCACGGAATGACTATTTAGTAGTCTCCCGGGGTTTGGATGAAATAAGGCAACATACAAGCAGACAAGCATGCAATTGTATAAATACAATATTCACGTTAGCTCGGGCCCGAAGGTAAGCCGAGGAATGAGATCGTAAGGGACTTCCCGAGCGACACGATCTAGGGTAGCATGTGAGGGTCTGAACATATATATAAGCAATATTTTATTTCCATGTTCTAGCATAAGCAATACAAGTTGGGATTATTCCCTTAGCTAGGTGCGTTGAATTCTTATTAGCATGCAGGGGGTGATTCACCTAGCGACTAGCATGTATAATTCCATATTTTATGTGTGCTGGCTAAGCAAAGACAAGTTCACCGTAGCCACCCACCTTAGCGATGATTCACCTCGGTTGAGCGATACGCCAAGCGAGCCTCCGAAAGCCTAAGCCGAATTCCTGTAGGGACAAGTCTGGATATCCTTTGCCTCGAACGAGTATTCTCGCCTGAATAAAGTGGGTCGAGATATTGCACTTTTGTCGTTTGAATCGGCAGTCCGCTTGAGCGGAACGGGATGTTACATAGACATCGGCTCTGCGAGTTCTTGTTCGATCGTTATCGTTGGGATGACAACTTCTTCTTGGACTACATATTTGTTGGAAGCTTCAGCCTCCTGTGCACATATACTATTTTTTGAAATATCCGCGATAACAATATTCTTGTGCCTTACAAATTTATCTTCGAGAAGTTCTGCGTCGCGAGATTCAATGATATGATTTAATTCGATATCAAAAAATCTTTGAGCATTACTCTTCTTAACATCACCGTAAAAGATTATCTTCATAGTCCTTGATTCCAGCTTTTGAATCTTTAATTTTAAAAGCTTCACAGACGCCAGATACCCCCACACTCGAATGATGTTCAAGTTGGGTCTAACTCTGAACCAGAGTTCCTAAGGAGTGAAATCAGAAGTTGCGTATGAAACTCTGTTCAGAATGAACGTAGCCGTCAGCACAGCTTCTCCCTAGAAGTAGTTTAGAAGACTCATAGTCAACAATATTGAGTTCATCATCTCTGTCAACGTCATGTTCTTTCTTTCAACTACTACATTTGATTAAGAAGAATACGGAGCAGTTGTCTCATTGAAAATTTTATTTTTTTTGCAGAACAATACGAATTTAATAGACCTATACTCTCCGCCTAGTGTAACGACCCGTTCCGCTTAAGCGGACAGCCGATTCAAATGGCGCAAGTGCAACGACCCGACCCACTCTGCTTAGCGAGAATATTTATTTTTGAGGCAAAGGATTTCCAGACTTGGCCCTTCAGGAGTTCCGGCTTTGGCTTTCAGAGGCTTGCTCAGAGTATCGCTCGACCGAGGCAAATCATCGCTAAGGTGGGTGGCTACGATGAACTTGTCTTTGCTTAGCCAGCACACTTAAAATATGTACAATACATGCTAGTCGCTAGGTGAATCACCCTCTGCATGCTAATAAAGAATACAACGCACCTATCTAAGGGAATAATCCCAACTTGTATTGCTTGTGTTAGAACATGAAAATGAAACTTTGCTTATAAATGAACCCTCGCATGCTACCTTTGCCTTGTGCAACTAGACCCCGCTATGCTTCGAGTAGAACGATATATATACTCTTCGTAGTGCACTATTCACTTGCTTACACTGCACATCCCATAGATAATGTCGCTCGTTATGTCCCTTTACGGTTTCACTCCTCGCTTTACCCTTAGGCCCATGCCAAAAGTAAATGCTTATGTTTTCATAAATGCATGCTTGCCTGCTTATATATTAACTTGTAATGTTGCCTCGATCCAATACTTGCCACAATGAAACTTATGCCACAATTAAGTAATACTATCGCGTATCGTGCATACATCTTGTTAGCCAGATGACTATCAAATAGTTCTTTTGTGCAATATAAACCTGCAAGTATCCGAGACCGTTAGGTTGCCAAGGCAATCCCCGAACCAGGGGAATGCATCAAGCCAAGTTGAACTCTGAACGAGAATCATGTCAAGTTTATATCTGAACGAGAATCATGCCAAGCAAATCAGAATCACAGCTCGTAGAGCAATGCTCGTTCAGAATAAAAATCATGGATTGTCTTATCAAGATGTGAATTTGGAATGACCCAAGACTTGTATGTCGCGGACAACTTGTGTACAAGGTCATAGTTCCTGCGGACGGTCGCTGGGGCACTGGCACCGATCCGATCCGGGCAAAAATCTATTGTATAGTCCATTTACTGGTCTAGATGGCTTGTAGCGAACCTTGTTCTTTCGTTGCATACCATCCTCACTAGTGACTAGTCGTCCTTTATGGCTATGCCAGCAACCTCTTGTTCATATAGATAAGTCATCATCGCTAAGCGGCTATCCGCATGCGAGTCATTGCATCGTATCAAGAATATCTGAAATACCTGAACGATCATGAGTATAACACACTTGTACATATGGAGCACTTGAACACCTTCTGCAACACACCTGATAATCCGTGTAATCATGCACCCGAAACATAACCTCGCTCATGACACTTGTGTTTGCATATGTTATTTGTCCCTGAATTTTATTATATATGTTCGTGCTTGATTTAACTTGGTTTGCCTTGGACAGGGAATGATGGATGGTAAGTTGGTAAGTCTCACCGTGGTCATTTATATCGTACGACACACTACCACACGAGTTAGGCTATTCATCATTGCCATGAAACTGATCCTAAGACAAGATTAGAAAGATGACTTAATAGATGGTGCACGGAACCTATATAACGTGTTTGGATTTATCGAGCGGACAAGAAGCCTCCCTACCAGTGCATTCATGTACTAATAACCCACCAGATTGCTTGCAGGATATGGGAGAACGTCGTTCGGTGCGGATGCCTCCTTCGTGTGTGCTAAGGCGCGGAGTTCACTCTGGAGCCTTGGAGCGTTGCGTCTGGAACTGAAGTACATATACAAGATATTATGTTGGAATATCACCTTTACATCATTCCATAAATGTAGCCACTTGTCATGCTTTTACTGTTTCAGAGAGAGGGGCTTGAGCGACTTGTAATCTCTGCCTAGCGCCGCATGTAACACTTGTTCAATATCAATAAAGAGTTTGTTTACTTCTATACTTGTGTTATTCAATGATTCCGCTATTGACGACTATGTGAACTTATTACCAATCGCCTATGTGTTTATTATTTCGCTGCACTCGGACAATCTGTGCGACTCTACGGCTTAGACCTCTTACCCCCTGCTTGGACCATGGCCTTGCACAGGCGCATCTTACGCTCGTGCGACATCACGCCCAGATGGGTCAAGCGATCATCCCGCGGGAGCACAGGCGCGGTGATTCGCGCCTAGCGGGGACGGTCGATTGCCTACAGGAGATCAGGGCTTGACACCTAGATCACTTCTGAGTCTCTTGAGTTATTGCCCCATTTGAAGTACAGCCTCAACCCTGAACTTCTTAAACTTCTTGAATGTTTTGTCTTTTAACTAGAGTAGATAGACGAACGTATAGTTCGAGTAGTCATCGCTGAAAGTAATGAAGTACTTCCTTTTGGCATTTGTGGAGAAATGCTTGAAGTCACAGATATCTGAGTGAACCAACTCCAGAAGATCTATACTTCGATTTTCTTGTGATCTTTGTCTGCGCACAGACCTTACACTTCTTCACCTCCTTACCCCCACATTTGAAGATAAACCCTAGACGAGACATCTGGCAGTACGAAGTACATGTCCTAGTCTGGGGTCCCACAACTCTTACAATGAGACTTCAGTCACAAGCAGAAGCTCGGACATCTATTTGAAACTGAACGCCTTGTTTCAAAGTATGTCTCCTGCGAAGATATCACCATCTGGTAAACATGGATGTTCACCCTCAAGTCTGCAACAGACTTCTTGAGATCAGGTCCTTGGTAATCACTGGTACGTTGCTACACGCACTCCTTTGACTATAACTTCTCGAAGTTCAGAACCATTGTCCTAATCCCCAGATCCTCTGCTTGATCCCTCCTTGCCATCAAAACCTTCACCACTTAAAGTTTCGACGTTGATCAATAGCTCTCCATAAAGCACATGTAGCTAGATGCACCAGTTTCCATCCACTGGTCAGCAACCATACCATAGGACTTAACCTGTGCAATAATAGAAACCAAGTTAAGTAATCAAAGAAACCAAGTTTAGTTATACCTTGTTATATTGGTTCGGATTGGTTCTACTTCCAAGTTCCAATTTCAGCCATGCGTCAAGTCCTGTATATATCTGGAAATGATAAGGTGTATGTTTTTTTAGCTCGTACTGCAAGATGCAGCGATATTGACGTACAAATCGTTCATCAAAAAGTATCTAGAAATGATATTTTTCAGCTCTTAAAAAACGAAGATCTCATCAGAAACCCAATGGGTAGGCTCTGCATCATCGCCTGATTTCAGGAAATTCCTAAATGTAGGTCCCAAATCAAGAAAGGACTTGTACACGAGATCTATCTTAACACAAAAATCCAGAAGAATACGAGGGAGTTATTCCAGATATATCTGCTAGTGCCGTGGAAACTCATTCTACAAAATTTCAGACTGTTTTCAGGTACCGCATATGGACCATTTGGGAAGAACGTCAACACATCAAACTCTTCCGCTCTGTTCAAATCTGGGAACTTCAAAAGGTTATTGAAGACCCTTGCCTTACCTATGAGAAGTTTCAAAAGCAAAAATTCTCAGAAGATCATGATAGAAAGCTTGTTGTAAAAGAGTTCTTCTCCAGAATCGCCCTCATTTGTGCGGAAAGGATAGGTACGGTCACGGTAACCCAGAACATCTTACTTGTTGATTATATCTCCAGAAATAAGGATTATGATGACAAGTACAGAATTACTGTTAATTTTTCTAGCAACCTCCGCCTTTGAGGACACGGTTTATAGATATACGAGAACATAATGACAGAGAGGGATGAACCTATTGATCCCAATGATCCAGATAATGACATTGAAGAAATAGAAGGGAGCACATAGAAGCAATGTGGGCCCATTCTCCACTTCTTCATGATAAAGATAAGCTCGAGATCTTTTTTGATGCTTTATTCTAAAGCTAAAAAGAAATGGTGGAAAATGAGACAACGCAAAAGGATTCGAACCCTGAAAAGAAAGCACTATCAAAAGACGAAGGACTTGAAAGAGACCGTTGAAGACCTAATAAAGCAAAGGGACCAGTTATTTCGGTGGGCGGAAGATCTACAAGATGAGGTGGAAGATCTACGACGAATCCTAATGATGTATGACCCCAATCAGGGAATCACTTTCTAAAAAGAATTCCCCACTACAAAAGAAAACTCCACTAAAAAGATCTGGTGGAGGTAACCGATAATAGAGGGTCGCATTAGACCTATAAATAAGCCAAGGCTGGCAGTTTGTAGGGCATCGAAGTTGGGAGTAGTTGTTTTAATCCTTTGCTTTTTGAGTGCATCTCTTCTTGGTTTTTCTTCTTTTCTTACTATTTTAACGTTTATTTCTGTTACTATTTTCGCGTGTATTTCTGTACCAGGTTTTTCTTCTTTTTTTACTATTTCAACGTGTATTTCTGTTACTATTTCCGCGTGTATTTCTGGCGTCAACCTATGCGCATAAGCCATCATGCGCCAATCCATGTGCATAAGCCTTCATGTGCGTCCTACATGCGCAGAGACCATCATGCGCATTGAGACACTATGCGCCCAGCTCTGCCATGCTCCAAGACACCAAGACTTCCAATGCGCAGCCATGCGCCAAGTCCTGTCATGCGCAAATGTCTGCCCCTTGTGCGCATACTCTGCAATCCTTGGTCATCTTATAATCTTTATTCCAACTGGAATGTGCATCCTTCAGTCGCTACCTCCTTCATCCTCGGAAATGGTAGGTACCGACAACTCACTTTCACCGTCAATCTTCTCAAGTTTGTGAAAACTTGTGTCCAGAAGACTTGAACGGATGTTCCCCATATTTATTCGGATCTTGCTTTGAGATTGTTTGTTTACCCGAGGCTTAACCAAAGATGGAAGAACGCGTGATCGAGATCAGTGGTTCACAAAAAAAATTTCACTCTAACTATTCTCGATTTTTACGAAGAACTATATAAGGATTCTGATTACAACTTGCTCTCATGATTACAAAAGAATTAGAATTAACCAAAATTTTTGTTCTTTTTTGTAATCGCAGTTACAAACGGACAGAACATAGTTACAATAAAACGAAAACTATATTCGTTCTTCCTTGAAAAATGCAGTTGCAATCAGACAGAATGAACCAAGAAAAAAAAGAGGAGAAGAAGACAGAATAAAAAATTATTCTTGCTGGGGCGATGAAGACCACCGTTGCTCAAAGCAAGATTCGTCCTCTATCGACTATCTGCTCCCAGGAGCCAGCAAGTTCACAAGAGAACTTCTGGAATGCTCATAGTCACCTCTTTGTGTTGTGGTGTCCCGTTCCTCCTATTCGAGGAGCGCGGCTAAGAAATACAAGATGGTATCGTTCGATCGGGATAGATTGAAACAAGAACTCGTCCTCGTTATGGATTTGCTTCTTCGAAATTAATTCCCATATTCAGTGGACCGTGCCCCGAGATCGACTTAGCGGCAGAGTCAGGAGGGACCTCTCCGCTGCATCTTTTGTTGCCTCGAATTTCGATGTCGCTTGTTGCTTTCGTGCCTTGAGTTGGTTTTCGGATTTACTTGTGTTTTTATGAACGGTTTCGATGGATTTCATTATTTTCGTTCATTGAACTGTATTTCAATTCCGAGTATGGAAAGAGAGGAAGAGGTATTAATCAAGCTGTTCGTGGATGGAGGTGAACGAGCAGTAGGCGGCGTACAAGCGGAGTCTTGAAGCACCTCTTTCCTTCTCCCTTCCAACCAACTAAGTGAGTGGCTACCATCCTGATTAGCTATCCCTTCTTCCAAGTCTTCACACCTAAAAATCGTGCATCCTTGTTTGCCCCGATCAAGTGATACCAAGTAATAACTAAAAGATGTCAAGATAAAAAGGGAATAGGCTTGGATTATATTGCTTGTCAACTAAACTTGTGAACGGTTATCTTATTGTTTGCTAGTTCATTTCAAATATTCTATACATGCTTCAATTTTAGTTAGAATGCATCTTCTTCAATAAATTATGCTAAGTATGGATCATATCTTGTATGCGAATGATTGTTCATGGAGGCTATGCAAAATGAATCATGCAATGCTACTTGTCTTGTACTCGTGTTGCCTCAACTGCATGAATGTTAACGTATTGTGAACGCCGTTGATCACTAACAACTTGTGCACAAGGTCAATGGTTCCTGCGGACGGTCGCTGGGGCACTGGCACCGATCCGGTCCGGGCGGAACCCAACGTTTAGTCTCACGTGATTGACGGGATGCTTGCAGCGCACCACGTATTCTCGTTGCATACCATCCTCATCAATGACTATTGTCCCTTATGGCTTATGGCCAGTGATCACCATGTATATTTAAACCTATTGCAAGCTAACTTGTGTCTTTGTGGCAGGGAAGGCATGGTAAGTATTGTGCAGGTAGTTCAGACGGACAAGTAAAAGCTACCGAACGGTGGCAAGTTTATTTCAGTAAATTCTATATGCTGCTTACTTGTAAATGAACTAAGGCAAGATAGAAATACCACAAATAATATGCATGCTTCATTAAAACAACGTGTTGATTGGTATACTTGGGTTAGCTCGTCTTCACCAGTACATTTCAATGTACTAACCCTCGTTGAAACTGGTTCCTCGCACTAAGGCGAACTGAGCGAGGAGCCGAAGTCGTCTTCCCGGTCCAGTCCAGCTGTAGGCGCATAATGATCGCGCCACGTTTTGAAGTACTTGAAGAAAGAAGCTTGCAACCCAAACACAATACAGCTCCACGGGAAGGCCGTCATCCCGTCCGGAGGTCTTTATCATTTTGAGTTTAGTATGTCACGCTCCGATCTCCCGCAGGCAAATCAGCCATTCCCGCTAGGCGGGAATCACCTTCGCCAGCGCTCCCGCTGAACGATCGTTTTGACCCATCTGGGCGTGATACCGCACGAGCGTGAGCCACGCCCGTGCAAGACCATGGTTCATTGGCTGGCGGTAAGAGTTCTAAGCCACAGAGTCGCACAGATTGTCCGAGTGCAGCAGAGTCATGAACGCATAGGCGATCGGTAACAAGTTTACTGAGTCGACAATATAGCGGAAGCATTGCATAACATAAGTAGAAGTAAAGCAAACTCTTTTATTGATATTAACAAGTGTTACAGGCGGTGTATAGCCAAGATTACAAGTTGCTCAAGCCTCTCTCTCTGAACATAAAGCGTGCCAAGTGGCTACAATTGTGGAATGATTGTAGTGGCGATATTCAGGCAAGTTCACAACATTATGTCTTGTATATGTGCTTCAGTTCCGGACGGACCGTTGCTTCAGAGTGATCTTCACGCCTTAGCACGCACGAAGGAGGCATCCGCACCGAACGAGGTTCTCCCACACCCTGCATACAAACTGGTGGATTATCAGTACATTGAATGCACTGGTGGGGAAGCTACTCGCCCGCTCGACAAATCCAAACATGTAATATAGGTTTCGTGCACAACTGTTAAGTTGTCTTTCTAGTTGCCTTAGGATCAGTTTCATGCAAACATTGAATAGCCTAACTCGTGTGGCAGTGCGCCGTGTGACATGAGAGGAAACACGGCAAGACTTATCATTTGGCCTTCCCTGTCCAAGGCAAACATTATAAATTCATGCACGGACAAGTATAAACATTTAGGGGCATTCATAATAATGAAAACCAAGCAATAGCATATGCAACACGAGTGTCATTTTGTCCATATCGTTCAGGTGTTCGTTGATGCGATGCAATGACTCGTACGCGGGTAGCCGCTAAGCGAGGATGACTTATCTATATAAACAGAAGTCGCTGGCATAGCCATAAAGGACCATTTGTAGTCTCAGGGTCGATGATGAAGTGCAAGCAACAGAAACAATGGGCCTTGCATTTATTCCGCCGAAATAGATGACTACCGTTTGTAGTCTCAGGGTCGAGGATGAAGTGCAAGCAACAGAAACGATGGGCATTGCACTTATCCCGCCGAAACAGACGACTACCAGAAGTTCCGTCTAGACCGGGTCGGCCCCAGTGCCCTGGTGACCGCCCGCGGAATGAGATCCGAAGATCACCTTTTACAAGTTGTCCGCGACATGCAAGTCAGGGTCTCAAGTCAAGTACAAAAACAAGTTTGAGGCAGAATATATATATAAGAACAAGTCCGGTATAGAACGAGTTCGAAACAGAATATATATATAGAACTTGTTGAGACATGATTCAGTAGTTTGCTCCTCGAGCTGTGATTCAGGGATTCATTCATTCTTGGTGCAGATTCCCTGGTTCAGAATTTGCCTTGGTGACCTAACGGTCCCGGATACTTGCAGGTTCATTCAGGCACGGAACGACTACATAGTAGTCTTCCGGGGTTTGGATGAAAACAAGGCAACATACAAGCAGACAAGCATGCATTTCTAAGGAACATAAGCAGCACGTTTGCTCGGACCAAGGTAAGCCGAGAGATGAAGCCGTTAGGGACTTAGCATGCGAGGGTCTGAATATAAGCAGTATTTCAATTTCCATGTTCTAGAATAAGCAATACAAGTTGGGATTATTCCCTTAGCTAGGTGCGTTGGATTCTTATTAGCATGCAGGGGGTGAATCACCTAGCGACTAGCATGAACATTCCAGATTTTATGTGTGCTGGCTAAGCAAAGACAAGTTCACCGTAGCCATCCACCTTAGCGATGATTCGCCTCGGTAGAGCGATACGTCAAGCGAGCCTCTGAAAGCCTTAGTCGGGATCCTGTAGGGACAAGTCTGTATATCCTTTGCTTCTTGTTTGAGGTAAAGCGGGTCGGGACAGTTGTACTTTTGCCATTTGAGACGGCAGTCCGCTAGAACGGAACTGGGTGTTACATCCTACCCAACTCAGAAAAAGTCTCGTCCTCGAGACTTACTGAGGACAAGCAGTAATCTAGGGTTGAGCCAATCCTAGACAAGTCATTGTACTTGTTTATCTGGATATTCACTTGCACAAGCGTCGAGATTGGCATATCGCTTAGTCTGGATCGTGCGCACTTTCGAAGTGCACTTCTAGCGTAAGCACGTCAACCAGCTTAGTGATAACGAAGTCTTAGCACTCGAGTTTCACCTTTTCTTTAGTCTTGGATGGTGCACTAGTTCAAGGCGTCCCTCGAATAGATGCATTCAACCAAACTTAGAGTTAGTGAAATTGGACAAGCTACTAGCGATACTCTCAAGGGTTCGCACAGGTTGGCACAAAGGCCACTCGCAGCACAACAACATACAAGCAAGCATATCATTACATTCAAAACGCATTTTGAAAGTATTTAGACTTATTGTTGGAATATCCCATCGAGGAATTGAGAGAGAGCGTGCACATAACCCACGAACGAGCTTTCGAAACTGAGATATTCGAAAGAAAGTCCAAAGACGTAGAAGCCAGGCTCTGATACCAACATGTCACGCCCCGATCTCCCGCAGGCAAATCGACCGTTCCCGCTAGGCAGGAATCACCCTCGCCAGCACTCTCGCAGAATGATCATTTTGACCCATCTGGACGTGATGCCGCACGAGCGTGAGCCACGCCCGTGCAAGGCCATGGTTCATTGGCTGGCGGTAAGAGTTCTAAGCCACAGAGTCGCACAGATTATCCGAGTGCAGCGGAGTGATGAACGCATAGGCGATCGGTAACAAGTTCACTTAGTCGACAATATAGCGAAAGTATTGCATAACACAAGTAGAAGTAAAGCAAACTCTTTTATTGATATTAACAAGTGTTACAGGCGGTGTATAGCCGAGATTACAAGTCGCTCAAGCCTCTCTCTCTGAACATAAAGCGTGCCAAGTTGCTACAATTGTGGAATGATTGTAGTGGCGATGTTCAGGCAAGTTGACAACATTATGTCTTGTATATGTGCTTCAGTTTCGGATGGACCGTTGCTTCGGAGTGATCTTCACGCCTTAGCACGCACGAAGGAGGCATCCGCACCGAACGAGGTTCTCCCACACCCTGCATACAAACTGGTGGATTATCAGTACATTGAATGCACTGGTGGGGAAGCTACTCGCCCGCTCGACAAATCCAAACACGTAATACAGGTTCCGTGCACAACTATTAAGTTGTCTTTCTAGTTGCCTTAGGATCAGTTTCATGCAAACATTGAATAGCCTAACTCGTGTGGCAGTGCGCCGTGCGACATGAGAGAAAACACGGCAAGACTTACCATTTGGCCTTCCCTGTCCAAGGCAAACATTATAAATTCATGCACGGGCAAGTATAAACATTTAGGGGCATTCATAATAATGAAAACCAAGCAATAGCATATGCAACACGAGTGTCATTTTGTCCATATTGTTCAGGTGTTCAGTTGTTCATTGATGCGATGCAATGGCTCGCACGCGGGTAGCTGCTAAGCGAGGATGACTTATCTATATGAACGGAAGTCGCTGGCATAGCCATAAAGGACCATTTGTAGTCTCAGAGTCGAGGATGAAGTGCAAGCAACAGAAACGATGGGCCTTACACTTATCCCGCCGAAATAGACGACTACCGTTTGTAGTCTCAGGGTCGAGGATGAATTACAAGCAACAGAAATGATGGGCATTGCACTTATCCCGCCGAAACAGACGACTACCAAAAGTTCCGTCTAGACCGGGTCAGCCCCAGTGCCCCGGTGACCGCCTGCGAAACGAGATCCGAATATCACCTTTTACAAGTTGTCCGCGACATGCAAGTCAGGGTCTCAGGTCAAGTACAGAAACAAGTTCGAGGCAGAATATATATATAAGAACAAGTCTGGTATGGAACGAGTTCGAAACAGAATATATATATATAACTTGTTGAGACAGGATTCAGTAGTTTGCTCCTCGAGCTGTGATTCAGGGATTCATTCATTCTTGGTACAGATTCCCTGGTTCAGAATTTGCCTTGGTGACCTAACAGTCCCAGATACTTGCAGGTTCATTCAGGCACGGAACGACTACATAGTAGTCTCCTAGGGTTTGGATAAAAATAAGGCAATATACAAGCAGACAAGCATGCGTTTCTAAGGAACATAAGCAGCACGTTTGCTCGGACCCGAAGGTAAGCCGAGAGATGAAGCCGTTAGGGACTTAGCATGCGAGGGTCTGAATATAAGCAATATTTCAATTTCCATGTTCTAGCATAAGCAATACAAGTTGGGATTATTCCCTTAGCTAGGTGCGTTGGATTCTTATTAGCATGCAGGGGGTAAATCACCTAGCGACTAGCATGAACATTCCAGATTTTATGTGTGCTGGCTAAGCAAAGACAAGTTCACCGTAGCCACCCACCTTAGCGATGATTCGCCTCGGTAGAGCGATACGTCAAGCGAGCCTCTGAAAGCCTTAGCCGAGATCCTGTAGGGACAAGTCTGTATATCCTTTGCTTCTTGTTTGAGGCAAAGCGGGTCGGGACAGTTGAACTTTTGCTGTTTGAGACGGCAGTCCGCTAGAACGGAATGGGGTGTTACATAGTAAAGGGATATAATGTACAGGACTGTCATCTCATTTTATGCCAATACTTTTGTAAGCCCGTGTAGCAAATTAGCTGACTCGTTCAAGAGTTTGTAATAGATGTTCATTATCAATAAAAAAGAACTTTTCCATATTTTAATCTGTGTTTCAATTTAGCTGCGTACTCTGAATATGTGCTCGTTATGCAAAATACTCTAGCCTTGTACGGTCGCAACCCCAGGCCCGTACGGCGGTCACGCTCGGGGGATGCCCCAACGATTCCACAGAATCTGGGCGTGACATGTTGGTATCAGAGCACAGATTCAAGTTCCTTTGACCCTCGTATGGAAAAGTTCCTTTAGTAAATCCCTGTACGAATTCTTGAACTTGTTAGGCCAAAATGAGATACATTCATGCAATAAGTCCATAATACATTATGATCCTAATGTAATTTACCTTATTTTGAATGAATGGCACTAGCGCAATCCTCAGCGCAAGCACCGGATGAAACACAAGACCAAGAAAGTAGTTCGGGTACTTCGGAAAGTTCAAGGAGCCAGCGGGCCATGTCTCGCGTCGATCCCATCCAGCAAATGTTGCGGATGTTGGAGGCAAACCAACAAAGGGACGAGGCTCGCTACGAACGGGCCGAGAAGCGAGCGGAGGAGAGTCAGCTCAAGTTTTAATACAATATAGAAGCTTAATTCTCAGTCCAGCAAAAGCAGGTAGATACCCTGTAACAGATCATGCAGACTTTGGCTTCCAACCATTCCGCGGCAACAGCTGCGACATCGGTGGAACAGCCCGTGCTTGAAGTCGAGATGTTGCAAATTCCAAGGACGAGGGATGTGACTGCCTTCGACTTTGGCCACTTCAAGAAAGTCTACAATACTCCATTCAACGGGACTGAGGACCCAATCGTGGATCTAGATTGGTTGGCCGAACTTGAAGACCACTTCGCTCTGCTAGAGGTCCCCGAAGAGAAGCGTGTCACATGCCCGCAACTACAGCTCCGCCTCAACGCGCACGATTGGTGGGACGTGCATCGACGATCTCTTTAATTTAACCATAGAGAGGAGGCGATTTCGTGGACGACTTTTCATGTCGCGTTTGAAGAGGAGTTTATACCCCCTCCAGTGCGTCGTCAGATGGAGAACGAGTTCGTACAACTGAGGCAAGGCAGCATGACAATCAAACAGTATTCCGCTGAATTCAACCGACTCTCCAAATTCGCTAGCGCCTATTTACCTGATGCAGCGAGCAGAGCTAGAAGGTTTGAAGTGGTCTACGTCCTGCCATCCATGCGTACGTAGTCGTTCATCAGTACGAGACTATACGGGGAGTCATGAATCACGCTCTATCTCTTGAACGGCAGTATCCTCACGTTCCTATCGGCGTTGTGCATACCTACAATCACAAACGCCATAGAAACGATAGAGGAAACAATGCTGCAAAGCGTCAAAATGATGGTGGGCAACAGAGAGCAAATGCAGGCCGAGTATGTCTCTTCTGCAACAAACGAGGGCACGTTGTAAGATCCTGTCACGCCCCAGTCCCCAAAATATGTAGGACTAGGACACGTAAGCATGCCAGCCACATGGATATGGCAACTCCAATATATGGAAACCAAAATCCATACGTACGCTGTAATATGAAAACCAATCCACAAGTGGTATAAACATATGTCACAAGTCACAGGGTATAATCTAAATCTCATCCACGAAAATCCATATAAATAAATAACCAACATCTATATAACTAGATCTCAATAAGAAGTATCTAAAGATGATAGTTGGATGAAAATAAATCCACTACCAACTCGAATGTAAAGGTACATCACAATAAATACAATATGGGAATACCAGCTAACAACCACGGGGCTTGAAGAGAAGACATCCTCGAAACATATATAATCATCCAAATCTGCGCTCCTGTAATTACTCAAGAACAGATACACCTGGAAAGGGACCAGGTCCTCAGAGGGACGTAACAAGATACATAGAAGCAAGCCAATTTGAATACAGTAAACATGCATAATATTTGAAAATAAATAAGTACGCTGTACAAGACAATCTATATGAATGCAAATGAGGACAACTTCTCGACGTATGGGCAAAGGTAGGCTACTCGATCTAATCCTCACAACTCATACGCTCGTCAGTGGACATCATCAGCCGACATACCTCTGGGGTAGCGACCCTCGGACTCCATCAATCGACATACCTCGGGGGTAGCGACCATCGGACACGACCACCATAATGCGTACTAGTGATTACGGTTTACCAGAGTGGTTAAAGCCCATACGCCTACTGATTGTCCTCTATGATGCTAAGTGTCAAGTGTGTGTCAACATATCTAATATATAGTAATGACTGAAAGAACTACACATGCAATAAATAAACAAAAATGAAATAAATATATAGAAATATACTAAGCATGCAAAATACTGTAAGCAATTTGGTAAGGTATCTTGCCTGATAAGAAAGCTGCAAGGTGTACTGTCCAGAAGTCAAGCACACAGGAACAAAAGCTATGGCCGCAGAACAAATGTCTTCGGATGCTGAAATAAACATAACCAACGTTCCCAGAATAAGCAAAATAGATAAAAAGCACTTTTCTTTCGTCCAATTTGGACACAGGGGCAAAACGGTAATTTCGGATAAAAGTGGGGTCCACGTGTGGCCCACTTTGCACCAAAAAGCGTACCGGGGGTAACAGTCTCTAAATAGGACAAATTATAGGTCAAACAACTCTAAATATCAATACGAACCCAACGGTATGTCCAAATGTGGATTTCGATGAGCCGAACACAATTTCGTCCAAAAAGTCAACCGTGGGGCCCGCCAATTGGCGACTTGGTCAACTATCTCAGAATTGCGTAAAAATTGGGTCACAGGACCAGCGCGTTACCACGAGTCCAGTGGCACAAGTTTCATCGTAATCTGACAAGCGTGCACAAAATGCGCACGACTTCCACAAAAGTTGCGACACGGGGTGTGTTCGCGGATACGGGCTGATTCCGGCGCGCACACCCGTCCAAATCAGTTTTCATGAATTTTTACGTGTCCGGTTATGCTGCGTGCACCGTTCGGTACACTTGGTATACGGCGGGGCGGTCCCGTTTGGCGGGGCACGCTCCGTTTCACAACTTTTGGAAATCTGGAAAAGTGGGTTCGCAGGATTTTGTGACGAATTTAATTCTGTCCACAGCAGTTAATAGTCTAGGGTTATTTAACAGAAATTAAACTAGGTCAAGTGGTCTATGTCCTGCCATCCATGCGTACGTAGTCGTTCATCAGTACGAGACTATACGGGGAGTCATGAATCATGCTCTATCTCTTGAACCGCAGTATCCTCACGTTCCTACCGGCGTTGTGCATACCTACAATCACAAACGCCAAAGAAATGATAGAGGAAACAACGCTGCAAAGCGTCAAAATGATGGTGGGCAACAGAGAGCAAATGCAGGCTAAGTATGTCTCTTCTGCAACAAATGAGGGAACGTTGTAAGATCCATAATCCTGAAAATCCTATTTTTATTTATTTATTAAAATTATCTATTATTTGTACATCTAGAGGATCTTATGGAACCATTATAAATTTTTTTAAATTATTTCATGTAGGAGACCCTTTGGACAGTTGACCAGTTTAAACCATGAGTACCCCTATAATTTTTCAGAATTTTCTATGTATAAATATGTATATATATATATATAATTATTATTAATAAGAAAAAGGAATGAGAGAAAAAGAAAAGAAATAATTTCCTATTGGTCCTAACCCAAAACCGAACCCGCGTATACTACTTCCCTACGTAAAATCCGCACTAGCAGCAACAGCCGCGTAAACTTTGCCTCTCTTCTCCGCGCGTAAATATAATAGCAGCAGTAGCAAACCTACGCGTATAACTCATACGCGTAAAATCTTTCTTTCACTGTGCGTAAACCCAACCCGCCTAATTCTTTTCTTTACGCGTAATACCAACCCCTGCGTAAAATCCTTTCACTACGCATAAAACCACACCCATTAGAAAATATCAGCAGCAGAAGCAAAACTCAACTTTGCTTTGCTTTCCTTTCCTACACGTGTAAGTCTCTCATTGCACCACTCCTTAACACTATTACTAAATAACCCTCAACCGAAACCAAAACCAATGAAAAGAAAGAAAACAGCAGCGGCAGTAGTTTTAGTTTCTTAACCACTAAATTTCCTCCAACGCCTCTTATTCTCTATATATATCCATGCAATGCACCCCAAACCCAAAAACCTCACTTCTTCAACTAAAACACTGTTGGACGTGCACTATCCAGGACTTTTGCTCGGCAAGTATACCTTGCCACTGTACTATTATTTATATTTCAATTAAAGCATGATCCTATTTTATTTAGTTATTTGCATTGGACCTTATTTATGAGACTACCCCAGTATTATGGAGCATTATTTAGCTCATTCAACATGACACAGTTGTTACACGGATTGTGAGTCTCATATAGATCACGGACTGCGTGACAGGTCTGGCCTCCTGTGCATATGAGTTGTGCGTTAGGAATAACTGATGATAGAAAATTTGTATGCTAGTAGACCTGGAGGTTATTTAGAGGTTTTATCGTGTCATGGATGTGGCATGCTTAGAGCATGGGATGGGGAGAACAACAAGTAAGGCATTTGGGCTCCTTTGCACTTTCCTTATATATAACCCGTACGCTCCACCGGAGATACGCGAGATAATTCCCATACTACCTGGCGGCCTCTGTCGTTCAAAAGACGACATGCTTTGTAGGCCTCTGATTCTCCGAGAAAATCATGTCAATCCCATTTATGGCCAGATAGCCCACAAGTTAGAAAGTTGTTCTCAAACTGCATTCACATAGACGGTTAGGTGACCCAGTGGATGTTTATATTTCAGTACTTATTCGCATATTTATATGTATCTTGTTACGTTCCACTGAGGACCTAGTCCCTTTCCAGATATGGACGAGCAGGAGTACCCACAGGAGTACGGACCTGGACCTGACTCCACGTACCTGACTGAGGAGGCCTTACCCTCAGAGTACTTGTGATTTTATTACCGCTGTTTAGATATGTTGCTACTTCAGTATAGTCATTTTGTAGTGGATTTATTTCCACCTGACTATCAGACTTGATACTTATATTTGGATATTCAGTATTATTCAGCCCTTTAATACTATTGATTAATTGTGCTGTGGATGAGATATAGATTGTGTATGACTTGTTGTGACAGTATATTACCACTGGTGGATTGGATATTCATGAACAGCGTACGTATGCATACGTTTTCCATATATTGGAGTTCGTATACATACGGCTGGACGTGTTACGTATTCCTAGTCCTACGTATTTTGGGACTGGAGTGTGACATGTTTTTGGTGGTGGCCCATGCAGGTCTGAATATATTGTCTTGGTTACGTAACTGTACCAAAGAAGCCTGTGTATAGGAATAGAGAATAAGGATCTCATTCACACTGGACTGAAACCTCATTCCTCCTTCCAACCACCCTATTTTCTGGATAACCTGAGTTTACTCCAGAAGCCCTTTACGCTGTGACCAGGGATCTCTATATTTTTTTAGAGATCAAACAAGGTGACTGTTGTTGGCGTAAAGACCAAACAAACCGCCTAGTTGGCATAAAAAGCCAATATAAAGAACATTGCCAACGTTACGCTGTGGTTATGACAAACTGCTACCCACATTCCCTTAGTCTTCCTAATCATGCGTATGACAAATCATACAAACACCCCAGCGTAAACTTGAGAAATTTGAATAATAGTTAAAAACAGTGTAGAATAGCCTGATTAGGCGTAAAGTGTATAGATGGTAATATAATGAGTATTTATCACATACTTAGCTTTCCCAGCCATGACCAAGAAAAACCAAATCTTATGCATTAAATGCAGAGATATGCCTCTAGCCCTGTGCAAGAAATAGCTTTTTGACTTAGCATTTGATTTTGTCCTTTCCTGAGCGTAAAAAACTTATTTCTGTAGGCAGCGTATTTCGAAGACCCATTTCCTTCCTTATATATGCGTAAAATGACTTCTGTCACTAAACGACAACCTGGGTCTCTGTGCAAAATCATCATCACAGCCGCCCTCTCGATCATCGAGCGGTACTTTTGTCAAATGTCAGATTCACTGATTTGACTGGCAAACTCATCCGAGGAAAAACGAAGAGTTACTCGTACAACTTTACGCTGCAAAGTATGCTATACTTTACGTAGACAATTTTTTTTGCAGATTTTACGCATGGGTAAATTTTCTGCGCAGACTTTACACAGCATAACTTTACGCAACCGATCTTTTTCCGCATAGAATTTTTATACAGATTTACGCGGGCAGACTTTTACGCAGACTTTTCTAAGAGCCATGTTTTACGCCAAACTTCCTTGATTCTCTGCTTTACGCGGATAGATCTGAAACCATATTTTATTCTGACAGTTTTGAATCTATGTTTTCCGCGGGCAAATTACTCAGCATATTTTATGCTACTACACCCTCTTTAATGTTTGCATCCTGTACCTCTTCTAAAATCGTGGTATACATCACCTGCAGAAAGATGAATATGCGGAAGGGATGTACTATCACCAATGATGACACAACTCCTGGAGTCAATGGTCAGACTCAAGGAGGGACCTCAACCACTCTTAGACTTCCAGAAACAGATGGACAGACTCACAATCCAGTTCCATCCGATCTTCCCGTTCCACCTAATGGGAACCTTCCAGTCTCATCGACACCGCAGGATGGCCAGGCAAAACTGTTCCAATTCTTCTAGATAATGATATAGGAACAGAGACAACAAGCAGCAGAACATAGACAAGATTTCCTAGCAGCACTTGAAAGGATGGCTGCAAAGACTGCTGTACCAACTCAAGCACTAGCTCCAGCCAGAGTTGGTTCAGTAAAGGACTTTGTACAAATGGGTCCAAGGCTGTACAAAGGCATTGAGAGCCCAGAGGAAACTACCAACTGGATCACTCACACTCGAAAGCTATTAGAGGCATCACAGCTACCTGCAGACCTATGGATGACAGGTGTAAGGACACTCCTAGATGGTAATGCTCACCACTGGTGAAAATCCATGAAACGCCAGCTGGATACATACCAGGCATGGGAGCAGTTCCTGGAGTGCTTCGAAAGAAAGTACTTCCCGGACACCGTCAGAGATGCATTGTACGATCAGTTTCTCCACCTGGAGCAGGGAAACAGAACAGTTGACGAGTACGATGACGAGTTTAGTCGCCTTAGCAAATATGGCGCTGCCCTGATACCAGATGACTTGGCCAGAGCTAAGAGGTTCCACCGCGGACTGACTCAGGAGCTACAACACTACACTAGCTCCCAATCCCGCATCTCTTATGCCGAGGTACTAACAGAACCAGATTGCAAGAAACCATCAGCAAAGGAAAAGGAGTTCAGCTGGGGACGCAACAAGGACCAGCAAGGACACATACAGGACCGACAAGGACACAACAAGGAGGACCTATCAGACGTCCTCTAGCTCAGCAACAGCAGTACTAATACAGAGCAGGACCGTACCAGATCCCAGAGAAACCTTAATGCAATTATTGTGGGAAACGCGGACATATTATGAGGGACTGTCGATCTCGCCTAGGACAATGTATGAGATATGGTTCCGGACAGCATATGTTGAAAGACTGTCCTATGCAACAAACATCAACACTTCCACCAGCAGCACAGAGGCTAGCACTTCCAACACCAAAGCCAGCTCCGCAATTGATGAGACAAGGAGCACCTCGACCTCCGGCCGCAGGAGGATTTCAGCGAGGACCACCGCTGCCTTCCCAGGAGGATCAATTCGCGAGGGCCAGACAGGGACAACCACAGAGGAACGGGCAAGATTTTGCAATGGAAGTAGATGACATGGATCAAGAGGTCAATGTCATAGCAGGTATCACTCTTGCTTTTACTTTTCCTGCTGTGATATTGTTTGATACAGGAGCCACCCACTCATTTATATCATCTAATTTTATTGCAAACACAACATTGCCTCCCCACCTTTACCTAGTGGTATTAGAATTCTTGTCGGAGGAGGAGTAGTATCTGTTAATAGGAATTATAGATCGTGTCCTATAGTGATAAGTGGTAGAGAAATGAATGCCCGACTCTTAGTCCTTCCTATGCCAACTTTTGATATTGTACTTGGGATGGATTAGCTGAGCAAGTACCACGCTTTCTTCGATTGCTTTAGAGGAAGCATTCTTTTTAAGATACCCGGCCAGCCTGAACTTGAGTTTGTACGAGGATCCACAGAAATCCTTGATGGTATGCAGCTCGCAATGGACGATGTTGCCTATCATCCCATTATTTCAGAATTCTCAGACATTTTTCCAGAGGAATTACCAGGCCTACCCCCAAATAGAGACGTAGAATTATCAATTGAATTGACACCAGGAGCAGCACCCATAGCATCACATGTTTACAGATTGGCGAAGAAGGAGATGGATGAACTAAAGACATAATTAAAGGAACTAGAAGATAAAGATTTTATCCGACCAAGTGCATCACCCTGGGGAGCACCAGTGTTGTTTGTACCAAAGAAGGATGAGTCAGTGCGTATGTGCATTGACTATAGAGCCTTGAATGCAGTAACAGTGAAGAATAAATATCCACTACTATGCATTGATGACTTATTTGATCAACCCAGTGGAGCCAAGGTGTTCTCAAAAATAGATTTGAGATCAGGATATCACCAGGTGAAGGTACGAAAGGAGGACATTCCGAAGACCGCATTCTGGATAAGATATGGGCATTATGAGTTTTTGGTCATGCTATTTGGATTGACCAATGCTCCAGCTATCTTTATGGACTTAATAAATTGAGTATTCCATCAATATTTGGACCAGTTCGTGGTCGTCTTCATAGATGATATACTTATCTATTCAAAAAAACCACGGGGAATACGAGAAGCACTTACGAATTATCCTAGAGACCTTGAGAAGAGAGCAGTTATATACGAAACTCAGTAAATGTGAGTTCTTCTTGGACAAAGTCTTATTTCTTGGGCATGTCATTACAGGAGATGGTATTTCTGTTGATCCAGAAAAGATATCGGCAGTTGAGACATGGCCTGTTCCTAACTCAGCAGCAGAAGTGAGAAGTTTTCTGGGACTTGCGGGATATTACCGACGGTTCGTAGAAAATTTCTCAAGGATAGCAACACCTATGACTCGGTTGACTTGCAAAGATCAAGAGTTTATATGGACCGACGAGTGTCAAGCCGCTTTCGAGGAATTGAAGAAGCAACTGACGTCAGCACCAATATTAACTATTCCATCAGGATCAGGAGGCTATGTGATTTACAGTGACGCATCAGGAAAAGGTCTGGGATGCGTATTGATGCAGCATGGCAAGGTGATTGTATATGCATCTAGGCAGTTTCGAGTACATGAGAAGAATTATCCATCTCATGACTTGGAACTTGCAGCAGTTGTATTTGCTCTGAAGTTATGGAGACATTACTTATATGGAGAACGAGTGGAAATATATACCGACCACAAAAGCCTCAAATATGTCTTCACACAGAAGGAGTTAACTATGAGGCAACATCGATGGCTCGAGTTGATGAAAGATTTTAAGATAGAGCTACATTATCATCCAGGCAAGGCTAACGTCGTAGCAGATGCATTAAGCCGAAAACCAGCAGCTTATTTCCTAACAACACAGAGGGAGTTATTAAAGGACTTGCAAAGTCTTGACATTAAAGTGATATTACCTGGAGCAGATGGGATACTAACCAATTTACAAGTACAATCATCACTAGTAGAAAGAATCAAGGCAGGATTGCCTACAGACGCCAGATTCAGAAGATTAAAGAAAAGAACAGAGGCCGGAGAGCGGACCGGATTGCGCATTCATGATGACGGGACATTACGATGTGGTAATCGTCTTTATGTTCCAAATGGAGAAATTTGACAGGAGCTAATGACAGAAGCTCATAGTTCAATATATTCTATTCATCCTGGAGGAACCAAGATATATCGGGATTTACGACAGCACTTCTGGTGGCATGGAATGAAAAGAGAGATAGCTCGCTTTGTAGCTAAATGTTTAGTATGTCAACAAGTAAAGGCGGAGCACCAAAGAATAGCAGGATTATTGCAACCACTTCCGATTCCAGAGTGGAAGTGGGAGCACATCACTATGGACTTCGTCACAGGTTTTCCCAAAAGTCCAAGTGGTAGAGATACAGTATGGGTAATAGTGGACCGACTCAGCAAGTCAGCCCATTTTTTGCCTTTTAGAGTTGGCCAATCTACAGAAGCTTTGGCTGACTTATATATGAGGCAGATCGTGAGACTGCACGGCATACCAGTAAGCATTGTATCAGACAGGGATTCACGCTTTACATCACACTTTTGGAGGAGCATACAAGAGAGCCTTAGAACTCGTCTAAAGTTCAGTACATCTTATCACCCACAAATAGATGGGCAATCAGAGCGTACTATTCAGACATTGGAGGATATGTTAAGGGCTTGTATGTTAGACTTTGGAGGATCCTGGGAGGACCATCTACATCTTGTGGAGTTTTCTTACAATAATAGCTATCAGGCAAGCATCTAGATGGCTCCGTTTGATGCATTGTATGAAAGAAAGTGTAGATCTCCTGTGTGTTGGAGTGACGTGGAAGAACGTCAAATTTTGGGACGAGAATTAGTGGTCAACACTGTTGAGACAGTTAAAAAGATACAAGGACACCTGCGAGCAGCGCAAGACAGACAGAAGCAGTGGGCAGACCTTCACCGTTGACCCTTAGAGTTCAAAGAAGGCGATCATGTTTTCTTAAGAATATCACCTACCTATTCGATTCAGAGGGCGCGACAAGTTAAGTCCAAGGTATATTGGACCATTTGACGTACTAGAGAGAGTGGAAGAAGTAGCATATCGACTTGTGCTACCACCTTCACTTGAGGGAGTACATGACGTATTCCATGTGTGGCAGCTCAGACGATATGTGGCAGACAGCAGTCATGTTCTCGACCATTCGAAAATTACCATTGGGCCAAGTTTGTCCTATCAAGAGCAACCCGTGGAAATCCTTGATCATCGAGAGAAGGTATTAAGAAACCAGTCTATTTTCTTGGTCCGTGTGGCATGGAAGCATGGCTCGCCAGGAGAATCTACTTGGGAACACGAGGATGACATGCGTGAACATTTTCTAAACATATTCGCAGACCAAGGTATAAATTTACTTTGATTAATTATATCTTATACCATTCTTGACTTTCTACAGTGACTTAGTTTTAATTTCGAGGACAAAATTTTTATAAGTTGGGTAGAATGTAAGATCCCTAATCCTGAAAACCCTATTTTTATTTATTTATTACAATTATCTATTATTTGTACATCTAGAGGATCTTATGGAACCATTATAAATTTTCCTAAATTATTTCATGTAGGAGACCCTTTGGACAGTTGACCAGTTTAAACCATGAGTACCCCTATAATTTTTCAGAATTTTCTATGTATAAATATGTATATATATATAATTATTATTAATAAGAAAAAGGAATGAGAGAAAAAGAAAAGAAATAATTTCCTATTGGTCCTAACCCAAAACCGAACCCGCGTATACTACTTCCCTGCGTAAAATCCGCAATAGCAGCAACAGCCGCGTATATATTGCCTCTCTTCTCCGCGCGTAAATATAATAGCAGCAGTAGCAAACCTACGCGTATAACTCATACGCGTAAACTCTTTCTTTCACTGCGCGTAAACCCAACCCGCCTAATTCTTTTCTTTACGCGTAATACCAACCCCTGTGTAAAATCCTTTCACTACGCATAAAACCACACCCTTTAGAAAATATCAGCAGCAGAAGCAAAACTCAACTTTGCTTTGCTTTGCTTTCCTTTCCTACACGTGTAAGTCTCTCATTGCACCACTCCTTAACACTATTACTAAATAACCCTCAACCGAAACCAAAACCAATAAAAAGAAAGAAAACAGCAGCGGCAGTAGTTTTAGTTTCTTAACCACTAAGTTTCCTCCACCGCCTCTTATTCTCTATATATATCCATGCAATGCACCCCAAACCCAAAAACCTCACTTTTTCAACTAAAACACTGTTGGACGTGCACTATCCAGGACTTTTGCTCGGCAAGTATACCTTGCCACTGTACTATTATTTATATTTCAATTAAAGCATGATCATGTTTTATTTTGTTATTTGCATTGGACCTTGTTTATGAGATTACCCCAGTATTATGGAACATTATTTGGCTCATTCAACATGACACAGTTGTTACACAGATTGTGAGTCTCATATAGATCACGGACTGCGTGACAGGTCTGGCCTCCTGTGCATATGAGCTGTGCGTTAGAAATAACTGCTGATAGAAAATTTGTATGCTAGTAGACCTGGCGGTTATTTAGAGGTTTTATCGTGTCATGGATGTGGCATGCTTAGAGCATGGGATGGAGAGAACAACAAGTAAGGCATTTGGGCTCCTTTGCACTTTCCTTATATATAACCCGTACGCTCCACCGGAGATACGCGAGATAATTCCCATACTACCTGGCGGCCTCTGTCGTTCAAAAGACGACATGCTTTATAGGCCTCTGATTCTCCGAGAAAATCATGTCAATCCCATTTATGGCCAGATAGCCCACAGGTTGGAAAGTTGTTCTCAAACTGCATTCACATAGACGGTTAGGTGACCCAGTAGATGTTTATATTTCAGTACTTATTGGCATATTTATATGTATGTTGTTACGTCCCACTGAGGACCTAGTCCCTTTCCAGATATGGACGAGCAGGAGTACCCACAGGAGTACGGACCTGGACCTGACTCCACGTACCTGACTGAGGAGGCCTTACCCTCAGAGTACTTGTGATTTTATTACCGCTGTTTAGATATGTTGCTACTTCAGTATAGTCATTTTGTAGTGGATTTGTTTCCACCTGACTATCAGACTTGATACTTATATTTGGATATTCAGTATTATTCAGCCCTTTATTACTATTGATTAATTGTGTTGTGGATGAGATATAGATTGTGTATGACTTGTTGTGACAGTATATTACCACTGGTGGATTGGATATTCATGAACAGCGTACGTATGCATACGTTTTCCATATATTGGAGTTCGTATACATATGGCTGGACGTGTTACGTATTCCTAGTCCTACGTATTTTGGGACTGGGGCGTGACACACGTCGTCAATTAATGTCGCAAGAAACTCAGGCAATGTCTCATTTGTGGTGATGCAAACCATAGAATTCAAGACTGTCCAAAATATTCTACTCAACATAATGCTTCCTAACGGTAGGTTCTATTCCTAAGTTTCGAGGACAAAACTTCCAATTAGTTGGGTAGGATGTGGCACCCCGTTCCTCATATTCGAGGAGCGCGACTAAGAAATACAAGATGATATCGTTCGATCGGGATAGATTGAAACAAGAACTCGTCATCGTTATGGATTTGCATCTTCAGAATCGATTCCCATATTCAGTGGACCGTGCCCTGGGATCGACTTAGTGGCAGAGTCAGGAGGGACCTCTCTGCTGCATCTTTTGTTGCCTCAGATTTCGATGTCGCTTGTTGCTTTCGTGCCTTGAGTTGATTTTCGGATTTGCTTGTGTTTTCTTGAACGGTTTTGAGGGATTTTATTGTTTTCGTTCATTGAATTGCATTTCAATTCCGAGTATGGAAAGAGAGGAAGAGGTATTGATCAAGCTGTTCGTGGATGCAGGTGAACGAGCAGTAGGCGACGTACAAGCAGAGTCTTGAAGCGTCTATTTCCTTCTCCCTTCCAACCAACTAAGTGAGTCGCTACCATCCCGATTAGCTAGCCCTTCTTCCAAGTCTTCACACCTAAAAATCTTGCATCCTTGTTTGCCCCGATCAAGCGATACCAAGTAATAACTAAAAGATGTCAAGATAAAAAGGTAATAGGCTTGGATTATATTGCTTGTCAACTAAACTTGTGAACGGTTATCTTATTGTTTGCTAGTTCGTTTCAAATGTTCTATACATGCTTCAATTTTAGTTAGAATGCATCTTCTTCAATAAATTGTGCTAAGTATGGATCATATCTTGTATGTGAATGATTGTTCATGGAGGCTATGCAAAATGAATCATGCAATGCTACTTGTCTTGTACTCATGTTGCCTCAACTGCATGAATATTAACGTATTGTGAACGCCGTTGATCACGGACAATTTGTGCACAAGGTCAATGGTTCCTGCGGATGGTCGCTGGGGCACTGGCACCGATCCGGTCCGGGCGGAACCCAACGTTTAGTCTCACGTGATTGACGGGATGCTTGCAGCGCACCACGTATTCTCGTTGCATACCATCCTCGTCAATGACTATTGTCCCTTATGGCTTATGGCCAGTGATCACCATGTATATTTAAACCTGTTGCAAGCTAACTTGTGTCTTCGTGGCAGGGAAGGCATGGTAAGTATTGTGAAGGTAGTTCAGACGGACAGGTAAAAGCCACCGAACGGTGGCAAGTTTATTTCAGTAAATTCTATATGCTGCTTACTTGTAAATAAACTAAGGCAAGATAGAAAGACCACAAATAATATGCATGCTTCATTAAAACAACGTGTTGATTGGTATAGTTGGGTTAGCTCGCCTTCACCAGTACATTTCGATATACTGACCCTCGTTGAAACAGGTTTTCCGCACTAAGGCGAACCGAGCGAGGGGCCGAAGTCGTCTTCCCGATCCAGTCCAGCTGTAGGCGCATCCTGATCGTGCCACATTTTGAAGTACTTGAAGAAAGGAGCTTGCAACCCAAACACAATGCAGCTCCGCGGGAAGGCCGTCATCCCGTCCGGACGTCTTTATCATTTTGAGTTTAGTAAAGGGATGTAATATACAGGACTGCCATCTTATTTTGTGCCAACACTTTTGTAAGCCCGTGCGACAAATTAGCTGACTCGTTCAAGAGTTTGTAATAGATGTTCATTATCAATAAAAGAGAACTTTTTTATGTTTCAATCTGTGTTTCAATTTAGCTGCGTACTCTGAATATATGCTCGTTATGCAAAATACTCTAGCCTTGTGCGGGAGCAACCCCAGGCTCGCACGGCGGTCATGCTCGGGGGACGCCCCAACGATTCTACGAAATCGGGGCATGACATGTGTGACTCGAATGGACTTCTTTGGACTCATCTTTCTTAACTTTTTGGTCTATCTCAAAAGGAGACTGGAGGGCTCTTTATATAGGAAAGGATGGAAGCCCATATCCTCCTATTCTTTCCAACGTGGGACTACAAAGCCAATATATAAAATTGATATCCCACAATCGCAACCCAATGCATAGCCCGCTCAGCGTCCGTTCAGCAACCGCTCAGCGCCCGCTCATGCATAACGTACATGCAACCCGAGCATAAAATGAGCACACGAGCGCCTTGCGACGATGCTGACGTGCTAAGTGCAAAGTGAGCCAACAAAGCGCCCTTGAGCCCGAGTCCGAGTCCAAGTCCAAATCCGAGTCGCTAAGCCCCTTTGGGACTTAGCTCCTATGAAAATAACTCCAAGAACATGACAAAAAGCATAAATGCTTTCATGAGGAGTTAATCATTTTTTTCCTAGAAAAATACCCCCACATGGCACCCATGTGCCCCACCATACCCCATGTGCACACCTCAACTCATACAAAGTATTATATTGAGATATCCACTTGGTGGTGTAGCCAATGTGAAACTATATTTACTAGTCCAAAGGCAAAAATACCAACATTTTTAGCTGTTAATATTAACAACCAGCATCTGAAAAAGTTATTTTAGTGCTCAAATTATCATTCTATTACTTATCAGAATATATGCACACATCTTTACTCTTTATAAGGAGGATTGGAGACAGTTCAAATTGAACCGTCTAAGCCGTTTATAAATTCTCACATAATTAATAATTAGTTTTTAAAAAAAAATTCTAACTATACGCATATGTGTATCCCCTTACGTATAAACATCTTAAAATTTATTATAATTATCCAAACATATATTCAAATTTATATAAAGATGTATATAACAAATCCAAATAAAAGTATATTCAATATTAAAATTATATTTAAACTATTTTTTATATCTATACATATTTCCAAAGCTTTACAAACATATATGTATAACAAATATTTATTTAAATATATTCAAATATTATTTAAAATATTTTAATATAATTTAAATTTTTATTTAATTTCTTAATAATATCAGATACTTTTTTATATCTAATTTTTCAATAAACATATATATAAAAAAAATCTAATTTACAAATATAAACAGAAAATTTACTGTAGCGAAATTAAATTATATTAAATTAATGCAAACGAAACAAGTTTACCTAAATTAAAAAAAATACAGCGAAATAAAGGTAGACAGCGGACAGGGCGAGTCCTCCGACTCAGTTGGCGGAGAACAGACCGTAACCGACACGTGGACAGCAAAAGGCAAACGTGGGCCCCAACCTGGGCCCACTATCCAAAATCAGCCAACTTAGTTGGCAGATTTTGGGCAGTGGGGCCCGCGGGTTGGGTTGGGGTAGTTTAGTTTGGTTTGGTTTGGTTTGGTTTGATTTGGTTTGTTTAATGAATTTTTTTAATTAGTTATGTTTTGGTTTTTTTATTTAGTTTTTTTCTATTTAGTTTTGTTTTGGATTTTGATTTTTTTTATTTAGTTTTTTAGGATATATATATTGGCTTTTTTATTTAGCTAAAGAAATATTTTAAGGATATATATATATTAGCTTCTTTTTATTTAGTTTTGTTTTGGGTTTTGGTTTGAGTTTGGGTTTTTTATTTTGGTTTATGTTGGTGGGTTGGTTCAGAAGAGTATTGGTTTTGGGTTAGTAGAGCATGGTGAGGGGTGGGTCAGTTTTTTGTATATATATATATATATATATATATATATATATATATATATATATATTAAACCGGTGCTATTGGGGGGTCGTGAGACAAAAAAAATTGTAGTGGACTACACAACAAGGAGAGATTGGACAAGACCAAAAAGAAGAAGAAAAGACTACACAATAAAAAGAAGATGAGACATGAGAATGAAGACAATAAGGGTAAAGAAGATAAGGCAGAAAGTAAAGAAGAGGAGTAAGGAGGGGTGGAGAAAAGACGTGGGAGTGAAGACAATGGGGGTAAAGAAGATAAGACAGAAAGTAAAGAAGAGGAGTAAGGAGGGGTGGAGAAAAGACGTGGGAGTGAAGACAATGAGGGTAAACAAGATAAGATAGAAAGTAAAGAAGAGGAGTAAGGAGGGGTGGGAAGGTGAGTTATAAGAAGAGGAAGAGGAAGAAGAACAACATAATGTAGTAAGCACACAACAGCAATCCAAGCAGACGTTTTTCTCTCTTCTTTGCAAGTGGACACAACAGTCTTCATGAGCAAACACAACTCTTCCGTTCTCCTTCATTTTACAGATGGATAGCCAAAATGACGGACGTATTCCAGGAGGGTCTACTACGGATTTAATAATCCAGCAACATGCAAAATATATATCTAATTTGGTATTTTATGGGAAGGTACAATAAAATTTAATTGTGTAAATCAATATGAATGATATTTTGTACATGTCTACTAATAACATCGTCTATGTTTTTCATATATAGAATACGATTATACTAATGGTGAACAGTGCCGAGAGCATGTCTCGTGGCGCCATGATAGCAGACTTGGATATTGGAGGTTGAGCGACCACCAGGTGGCACTGTTGAAAATATTTGGCTTTTATTATGTTGACAAGATACATTTTCTGCAACACGATAGAGACTTAATCTTCAGTTTAGCTGAGCGTTGGTGGCCCGGATGAAATACCTTCCAGCTACCATTCGGAGAGATAAGTATTATTCTAGCAAATGTGACAAATATTTTAGGTTTACATATTACAAGTGAACCTATAATATTTGATAAATCAATTTTTGCCGACACTATGATTACGAAGTACGTAGGTGTGGAGGCACCGCATAATAAACCTAGTAAAAAACTTGTGACGTTTACGTGGCTCCGTCACAACTTTTTGCACCTAGATCGTATTGGTGATCAAGTTATCTCAGTGGATGAGAATCGGGTAAGTATGATTTTTTTCACCAACTTATGTTATTATTTACGTAATATATTTTTAATTTAATTTAACGCATATCATTTCTTAATCATTTGTTCAGGTCATTGCTTGCACCAGAGCCTACTTGCTAGGTTTATTAAGCAGAATATTGTTTCCTGACTCATTAGATTTAGTTGATTTATGTTTTCTACCTTTTTTGGTATACCTGGCCGCACCTACGCACCACGCTTGGGGAGCGTCAGTGTTGGCATATTTATATAGTTCTATGACAGATTTTGTACAATTTGAAGACGTGGATGCAACGAAGGTAAATTTAAGTGGTTGCACAACATTAATACATGTATAAAAATATGTGCACTTATATCATATGAAAAGTTTACTTAATTCCATTTACATTGAAAATATGTGCACTTATATCATATGCACGTATTTTCTAGGTTTGGTCCTATGAGCACTTTCATATTGGTAGGCCAGTCTCCTGCATTAATACCGACATTGGTGTCTTCCCGTTAGCTTTACGGTGGGCTACGAATACAGCAAATCCAGTACACTGTGAACATGCGGTTATCTCTTTATACCGGGACGAATTTGATACACTGAAGTATAACGAGGTAAAATATCTGTATTATTATTTTATAAATCCATTATGACTATTATCTTATAATTTTTTGTCATAAAATAGGTGATATACTGTCCGTACCGGCTTGAGCAGAATCCTACTGAAATACAAACAACAGCCTATGACCTTAGTGTCCATAGTTGTTTCCTAATATTCGACGGTGAAATCATGTATCATCCAACTGATCGTGTTATGCGACAATTCTGGGTGAAACAAAATATTTCCGATGAGACACCATATTTAAACCGTAGTAGAGCGAGTGCAGCTAATAGAGCACGCAAAATAATTCCACAGTGGAATGCTAGATTGGAGACACAGCCCGCGGTACAATCGTCTCAACTAATGGACTCTATAGATGATGGTAAGTTATAAAAAGTTGAACAAAATAAAATTTTCAAAATTATATGAAATCATACGTTCATATTTGTTTAAATGGTGTAGCATTAGGTGATATTGCCTATAGATCTTGGTGGGGAGCTCCTCTTATCAGTAACCGATCCTACCGTATGAGGAGTTGCGATTCCAACATCGGATGACTATTGGGATTATTACATGCAGATGGCCACTTCTATATTTGATGCACCACAGTTTGATACAGCTACTCAGTTATTTATGACTCCAACAGCGCCAGTGCAGACACATGTGTAAAATCTCTAATTCTGAAAACCGTATTAATTTTTATTATTAATTAATTATTTAATTTATAGTAGTTATGAGCTAAATAGAGAGAATAGATTTTATTTAATTTTTGTTTAAGATGTTTGTGTATTTAGGGGATTTATGGAGCCATTATAAATTTTCCTAATTTATTACATGTAGGAGACCCTTTGGACTGTTGCTAGCTTAATGATATACACAAATATAATTCCTATTGGATCTCAATCCGAAATCCAAACCCTATTCTAACCCAAATCCTCTATCCTAAACCCACTACCCGTTTAGCCCTACCCGGACCCGTTAGGAGAAGAAAAATATCAACAGCAGCAGCAGCAGCAAAAACTAACTTTTCTTTCCCTTCTCCGCGCGTGTGAGCCGACTCATTCCACCGCCTCTTTATCTCTATTATATTACCAAAACTCTCCCAAAACCAAAACTAAAACAAAAGAAAGAAAGAAACAGCAACAGCAGTGGTTTTTGAAACCACTAAACTACACCCCCGCGGAACCGACCTCTTTTCCTATATATATCCCATGCAGTACACCCCAAACCCTAACCCCAATTCTTCCACCAAACTTAACACCGTTTTGGACGCTTGCACTATACAGATTTCTTATCAAGCAAGTATACCTTGCCATTGTACTATTTACATTCCATATGATGCATGCATGTTTTATTTCTGCTTATTTAGTTCATTTATTTTAATTGCTATATAAATTGTGCGTCCAAGGAAACTTGGGTGCAACGACGATGTCGTCATATTCTGTTTTTATTTATGTATTTGCATTGGACCTACTTTATGAGACCTCCCCATTATCATGAGGCATTTTATGTTTCATTGGCCATGACACTATTCTTACACGAGTGTGAGTCACATGTAGGACACAGACTTGCGTATTCGGCTGGCCACTGATACGTATAGGTCATGTGACGAATAGGGATAACTGCCGATAGAAACTTTGTATGCTAGTAGACCTGGCAGTTATTTAGAGGTTTTATCGCGTCATGGATGTGACATGCTTAGAGCATGGGGTGGGGAGAACAATAAGTAAGGCGTTTGGGCTCCTTTGCATTTTTCTCCTGTGCGCCCGGATTCTCCGCCGGAGAGACGGGTGGTGATGACCACTATATATTATATCATCAGGCGGCCTCTGCCGTTCAAAAGACGACATGCTTTGTAGGCCCCTGGATCTCCAAGAGAACCATGTCAATCCCATTTTTGGCCAGATAGTCCACGTGTTGGAAAATCGTTCTCAAATTGCATTCACTTAGACGGATATGCGACCTCATTGGATGTTTACTTTTCAGTACTTATTGGCATGTTATTATGTATCTTGTTACGTCCCTCTGGGGACCTGGTCCCTTTCCAGATATGGACGAACAGGAGTATCCGCAGGAGTACGGACCTGGACCTGACGCTACTTACCAGACTGAGGAGGTCTTACCTTCGGAGTATATATGATTTTATTACCGCTGTTTAGAGATCCTTGTTGCTACTTCAGTATAGTCATTTTGTAGTGGATTTGTTTCCATCCGACTATCAGACTTGATACTCATCTTTGTTATTCAGTTATTATTCAGCTCTTTATTCCTACTTATTATTTGTGCTGTGGATGAGATCTAGATTGTGCGTGACTTGTTGTGACAGTATATTACCACTGGTGGATTGGATATTCATGTACAACGTACGTGTGTATGGTTTCCATATATTGGAGTTCCTATACATACGGATGGGCGTGTTACATATTCCTAGTCCTACGTATTTTGGGACTGGGGCGTGACAACATGAGACTGATGAATTTGACCCATGGGCACCATTGCCAAGGGAGAGACCCGAGGATACAGTAGCAAGAAGAAATAGACTTGGTCTTAGGCTAAGGACTCGTAGGTATTATGACAGGATGGCAAGAGGCAGAGAATGAAAATATTGTACTTCTAGGTTTTATTAAAAATTTATGTATTAGAAATAAAATTACATCAATGAACTTTTGTTAGGAGAAATATTCACATTTGTCTCATTATAACATCTTACAAGGTAGTCTAAATAAAATTACAAACCCAAATAAAAATTAAATCATTCCTCAACCAAATAAAAACCAAACCCAAATAAACAGAAAATTAGAGGACAAAAAAAATACTACTTTTTTTCTTTTTTTCTTTATTTAGTTTTTTTTCTTATCAAACATTGCAAAAAAAAAAAAAAAATTTCTTTACAATTTTTTAAAAAACCAAACCGTTTCTTTCTTTTTTTTAAATTTTTCTTTACAATTAATTTATTTAAATTGTATTTCGTTAAAGTAAATTTTCTTAAACCAAATTCCAAAACTAAACTAAATAAAAAAATTAAAATCCAAAACTGAACTAAACTAAATAGAAAAAAAACTAAATAAAAAAACCAAAACATAACTAATTAAAAAAACTCATTAAACAAACCAAACCAAACCATCCCAACACAACCCGCGGGCCCCACTGCCAGTTGGCCGATTTTGTGCAAGCACAAAATCGGCCAACTAAGTTAGTGGATTTTGGGCAGTGGGTCGATATTGGGTCCCACGTTTGCCTTTTGATGTCCACGTGTCGGCTGTAGTCTGTTCTCCGCCAACTGAGTTGGCGGACTGTATATTTATTTTTAATTTAGGTAAACTTGTTTCGTTTGTATTAATTTAATATAATTTAATTTCGCTACAGCAAATTTTCTGATATTTAAACTATTTTTTAATAATATTATAAAAAAATATTTTACGTGCATTTACTAATATAGTTTATGGGTGGGGCTATACACACCCCACCCTCTACTTAACACACCCCAAATGTTAAACACACCCAAATTTAAATAATTTAAAATTACGAAAATCCTAAACACACCCCACTACATTACCATTTTATCCTTTTCAATTATAACATAAGACCAAATCCTAAACTATCAAAATCCTAAGCACACCCCATCCGATCCCCCCTCTACACAAAAATAATGTAGGTTTTTTAGGTTTTCTTAGGTTTAGTGTGAGTTTGAAACTTTAAAAAATAGGAATAAAAAGATGATGTCTATTGGATATAAGTGAAAATTTTAATTTTTGGGTATATTTAGAAATTATATTAAGTGGGGATGTTTGAAATATGAATATTCATATCTTTTAATATATATTTATTTTTTATTTAATCTCTACTATATAATCTCTACTATCTCTCCTATATATTGCCAAAACTAGGCTTCACCGTGAAAAAATTTCGTTCCAAAAATACCCTTCAACATATTTAGTAATTAAAAAGAATACCTACAATAAATTCCACTGACAACCATTTAAGAGATGCAATAATGACAACAATTTACGGAAATCAAATGGTTCATGCTACTTGCTAAGTCTTTTAAATTGTTACCAAAGAATTCGAAGGGTTGAACCATTAACCTATATAATTAAAAGCAGTAGAAATAAACTAACTCATCAACATCATTCACTCCAATATACGTGCAAAGCACGTGCATATTTACTAGTTTAATATAAAATGTATTAAGTAGAAGGTGGGGTATGTACAGTCCCACCCATAGTTTACAGGCTGGGAAAGGGTTAGATACTTAGGTAATCTGAATCCCAACCACCCTTTCAAATACTTTTTAGGATTATTACTGGAGACCCATTCCCCATGTGTAGTCCCAAGTCCAAAACCCTATTTTTTCACCCAACAAAACCCTATGTTTTCACCCAACAAAACCGTTTATCAGAATAGAATAGGAAGACATCGGTCACAAATTTTCTCAATTTCCCTCCTTTTTTTCACCCGACCTAATCCCTTTCTCCGGTGCTCTCTCCCCTCTTCCTCTCAATCAAGTTTCTCTCTTGCTTTCATTTTTGTATGTATTCAAGCAACTATTTTTCTATCATATCTTTGTTGAACGGACACGAAGTGTTCGGTACGTGTCCGACACGACGCAACCCACGGTTTTTTTAGTGTCCTTGCTTCCTAGTATCATCAAATCCCCTCCTCTCACTTGAGAGAACAAATTAAATTTAGTATTATTTTTTATTTTTGCTTTTTTCGGTAAAGATCCAGTTCTTGATCGAAAGTGCTAAAAATGAGAAGTGCCCCCCCTCCCCCCCCCCCCCCTCTCAATCATGTTTCTCTCTTGCTTTCATTTTTTCATGTATTCGAGCAACTATTTTGCTTCATATCTTATGTTGAACGAACACGTGTACTAAATGTGGTATGTGTCCGACACGACGCAACCCACAACTTTTGAGTTTCCGTGCTTCCTAGTATCATCGAATCCCCTCTTCTCTCACTCGAGAGGGGGAAAAAATGAATATTAATTTTTTTTTTTTTGCTTTCTTTTTTTAGGTAAAGATCCAGTTCTTCATCTAAAGTGCTAAAAATGAAAAGTGAAGATTTCAATTCTTCGAGTGCTCCTCCAAGAAAGGTTCGTTTTTTTTATTTTTACTTCATATATATATATATATATATATATATATATATATATATATATATATATATATACACCCCTTATGACTTTTCTTTGATTTTTTTTCCAGCCAAAATTCGTGCCGAAGATTCCCGCTCGGAAACAACACTCCAAACCTGCCGTTCCCAAATCGTAGTTTTTCTCGCAATCCCAACACACTTCTTTTGTAATTTATTGAAATTCGATTTATAACTCAATAGGAACAAAATTCTTGGATATAATATTTGTAGGGAGCCGACTGAGACTAAGGTAGATGTTGATAAGGAGCTCCTGGAAAAGCTCAACAATGCCATGGTAATTTTGCTCATTTTTTTGTTTGAGTTTGAATAAATGGATACCATATTTATATCTTGTTCTTTCTGAATATTTAATTGGAGGTTTTATTTTTCAACAGTCTCAAGATGGTTACGGTAGGAGAAATCCCAAATGGGAGAATAAAGGTACTATCTATGGATGTGTAATGCCATTCTAAAGTTATTTATTTTTGATCTATGAGGTATCATTACATATTAGATCTTTATTTCTATACGAAGAACGGATATGTTGCACATAATGAATGTATTGCCATTTTGTAAAACTAAGACACGTCCATGTAGTAAGTAGAAAACATAATATGTCTTTTTATGGATATAGGAATAGGAGTTGGATGCAGATATGATTTAGACAAGGAATACTGCACTCTAGAAAAGGGTTTGAGACTCTGAATCAAGACTGCAGTTGGCTGTAAAGTCTAGGCAATATTTTTTATTTAGTAAGAACAATAGGTCTCATAAACTCGTAAAGATAGCGATTGACGAGAAACGAACAAATGCATTAAAGAATGATGTTAGAGTTGCATTTTAAAAGAATGCAATATCTATACGAAGCTATGTAGTTAATTGTAAAGGATAACATCAAGGGTTTCAGTAACAAGATGATGAGCGCACGAGAAAAGGAAATTTTCTACCTTATTCATCTTCAAAAAAAAAAGTGTGTTGTGTGTGTGGGGGGGTGGGGGGGGGGGGGGGGGGGGGGTGTTAGGATGATATGGAGGTGTCCATAGTGCATAAACTTTTGGGTTTAAAAACACCGAACAAAGACTAATTTATTACAATAAATGAAGAATATATGGCATAGACCCCTTGGTCATACATAGCGAAGAAAAAAAGTGAAGACTTCAGAGAACAAGTCTTGATCATAGTTATCAAAGGAGAAAAGTGCACTAAAGCGCCAAGGTACTTGTGGGCCTAGGCACAAAGCTAAAGAGCGAGGCGCACACTTGTGCAAAGCAAGACACACATAATTAGAACAAAAATAGAGGTCCTCGGTCTCAAAATTGTTGTGTTGCTATGTTCTCGGCAACACTTCGTAATGAAATAAATAGGTGAAACTGGACTTCCTCAAGATCGGGTGCAGTGCATGCTAACAACATCTATTTATATAGGTCAAGTTAGTTTTTTTATACAGCTCTTTTTTTTCGACGTTAGAAGCAGATTAAGACCTGGCTATTTGCCTTCGTGGGAAGGTTTCATGCACATCCATTTCATTTTGCTTTCTTCGTTCCTTGAGCATAGCAGGTTCCGTGCCTTGGCTTGACCGCACATCCTCTTTCCTCTTCTCGTGGCGGTGAGATTCGATGTTATGGCTTCTTTGTTCTGTTTGAGACATCGCACATTTGGTTCGGAAATTCTGACTCTTGTTGACCCAGTCATTTGGTCTAATCTAGCCAACCATTTTGGTTTCTTCTAGAAAAAAGGTAGTAGCCCCTACCTTCTATTTTCGTGAGGAACATCGCGTCATCCCGTTTCTCTCAACGTTTAAACCACATCTGAACTGCAGATGGGAAAGCGGATGATGTTATTGGGTCCTTATATAAGGCCGAACTTTGTTCACAACAAAAACAAGGCGAACCACATCTGAACTGCAGATGGGAAGGCAAACGATGTTATTGGGTCCTTGTATAAGGCTGCACTTGTTCACATAGAAAACAAGGTGCGTGCCTACCCGAAGCGAGGCACAACCTCTGTTGGTACTAAGCTTCTCGCATATGTGCACTTCTAATAACTATAGTCTCAATTACTACTTTACGATGGAAGATGGAAACAAATATGATGGCTGATAGTAGCCATAGTATTCCACCTGCACAAGAAATGAGTAAAAGTCAATGGTGGAAGAAGGTAAAAAGTGAGTGTGTCCGTGCTACATAGGTTGTACTTTGTCCAAAAGCCACAAATAAAAAAACAATATCAAATGTGGGTGAAGGATTCAACAATGTCAAGTATTATGCCATTCAAAAGTAACAGGAAGCAACAAATAATTCGTAATCATATGCTTAAATGTATAAATCAATTTTCTAGTTTCTTAATATTATTTTTATTATTTAGTTTTCTGAAACCAATAATTCTTTGAAACCACCTACATCAATACTCATAATATGGTTCCAAAACCGATACTGAGAACCTTGGATCTAATACACTTGACCTCATCGTGGGCATTTGGAATCGGATTCGGGAAACTCTGTTTTAAGCTAACTTCAAAATGCATTGGGCAAGCGAAGCAGCCATCTTGAAAAGAAACAACTAGGAAGAGCGTGCTCTCCAAAATCTTTCATGTGTGTGCCATAATCTTGATGGAAAGAATACAAACATCTCCAAATAGCATTAGGTCAGACCAAAGTCAATATTGTGTCCATGTCACCTTGTCTTTGTTGCTAAAATTAGGGTTCTGTCCTATCATAATCCTAATAGTGTAATCAACCTGAGTTTTGAGTTCTTACCAAACATAAAACGGACTCCGACTTTGATTAAATCCTTTTCTGAAAGTCAGAAAGGGCCTTCTTGTATGATGCTAGACACATAGTTCTTGTCTGGTGGTGTTCCATGATTTTCTGTATCTGGTATAATAGGTGGTTTCGAACACAATTGCAGATAATGCTAACATGGCAGAAGTCAGAAAGGGCCTTCTTGGACAAAAGCACAGGCTCATAACAACAATGACTTTATGTCTGAAAAATAGGATGAAATCTTCTTATGTTGAATTCATGGTTTGTCTGTTTGAGCGTAGCAGCTTTACAGGTTCATCTTTCTATTTCCATTTAGGCTGTCTCCTGTTGATACATATGCTGATAAGCTCTATTTCATTTTGTACTAGTCTGTCATGTTACTTTGGTGGCTCCAGTTTTCATACTTAAAAACATTTTGCAGCTTCTTGGCCTGTATACCGGGATATGTTTCTAGTTATTTGATTTCTTTCACGTAGTTTGTCTCTTCAACTTGCTTCAGTTTCAAATCGTGTTTGCGGGCATTTTCAGGTTTTGACAGCATGAACTCATTTCGGGTGTTTTTTTGAAACATAGTTTGGAAAAGAAAACTATTTGACGGAGTTAGGCTTCCAAACTCTAAATAACTAAACTGTGTGGTGCGTTTAGGAGGTGCTTTTGGAGTTACACAGAACTTCATTTCTAACTCCAAAAAACCACCATCCAAGCTGGAGTTAATAAAACCTCATTCGGATTGAATTTTTAGAAACTCCATTTCATTTCCTCCTCTCCCTTTTACAGAACTCCAAACTCCAAAATAGCAAACTATGTTCCCAAACTAGGTCTTAAACTTTCCAAGGGTTAAGCTGACGCCACAACCATAAGACATATTGTATTGGCTCATTTAACCTCATGCACTTATCTTAGCTGAAGATGTTGCATGGAACGAATATACACGATACATACAAAGCAGCGACAAGGAGTCGACATTGCTTTTGGAGTGGCCATGTGTTTCAATATGTCTCTGGCACGACACGACACCAGTTTACAGAGAGTGTGCTTCCTATGGGATGAAGCAATATTGTTGTGGTGGACTGTTGAAGATCATTTCTGAATTTCTTGCAAGTTCTTACACTAGAGCTACTTGACTCACGAATTTGATGACAAAGCTTAAGAATTGGTGATCTTTCAAGAACATCTACATTGAATTGCTGGAGTGGGCTGTTGTAAAGTTCAATTGTGTTCAGTTTGTAGAAAATCAGAGCATGGAGGACACGTTTGAAGAACAAGAAAGTAATTTCCCAAGTGATAAAAGCGTTTAGGTGGCTTAGAGGAACATATGCCAGCTATGTGGCACACGATTACGAGACAACACGGTAAGGACATGGCGACACAGATATGTCACTTCTTTTGATGTGTTTTAGTGTATATTAGAGTATCCAGGTTGTGTCGGATACATGTCTGACACACAAGGTTGTGAAAAGCGCTAGTCGGGCGGGCACTCGCCGCCTAGCCTGCCTAGGGGGGGGGGGGGGGGGGGCTAGATCTAGGCGGTTCAAAAAAATATCCAAAAACCTACTGAAAATTGCAAAATAAATCCATAAAACCCCAAAACATGCATAGTCAGACGTCGAGGGGGACTAGGCAGCCTCCTAGGCAGCCATCGGGTGGGCATCAGGCGCCTAGTGCCTAGGCCGCCTTTTAGAACAGTGCCGACACGGCACGACCCACATTTTTTGACTATGCATCCTAGTATTAATATGCCAGCTATGTGGCAGTAGGCCATCGGGTGGGCACCAGGCACCTAGCGCCTATATTAATATGTCAGCTCCTAGTATGCCAGTTTGTTCCTGTTTACATCCTGTTCTCTTTCTTTCAATATTATTATATAACTGAAAGCAGTTTCTTGTATCACTTCCCTTGAAAAAGATAGGTAACACTTGGCTTATTATTAATATGTGTGAAGAATCTGAAGATCTCTCCCTCATTTTTATAATATAAACGCAGCTGCCCCAGTTCAAGTTGCCTTTGGACAAGGAGGCACCTCATCGGCAAAGACATTTCGGTATCATGGAGGCAAACTTACAGGAAGCAAGTATGAAGGTACCATTTTGAATGTCCATCATATATTCTCTCTTACTTTCTTACCTTTCGGTTTCTTATCTTTCCATTTAGTATCTTCTGACCCTTTTTTTTTTTTTTTTTTTGCAGACGAGGCCCCAACAGAATATGTGGAGCCTTGGGTGAGGAAATTGTAGATCTTTTCCCTCCTTCCTTTACTTTCTATTCTCTATGGACATAAATTATGGTTTTTGCTTGTCTGGTTACTTTGTATAGGATTACGAGCACACTTATTATCCTGTCAGCGTTCCTTTGAGGAGGCCATACTCAGGAGACCCAGGTATATAGATCCTTACCCTTTGGCACTTTATCAGCCTTTTGTTAAGAGTTTATATCTTTGGTCACACCTTGTATTGTTTCAGAAATTCTTGATGAGAAAGAGTTTGGTGAGGCTACAGCAAATCAAGCTTTAGATGAGATTGCCATCAATCCAGCAAGGGAGCTTGGTCTGATGGTTAGTACTTCTTTAATATACGTCATGATTCAGGAAGTTGTTTTGTTTTATGGTTTAATACGCTTATATATCAAAAAACTTTTCCCCAAATTGGATGGGAAGTTGTCTTAATATTTTTGCTAGCAAGGATGGCTGTCTCCTCACTCAGCAGAAGTAATGTTTGGATATGTTAGATGAGTCCGGATTTCTTGGTTGACATGCCAGGACTCCGACTTCCCTCGTTTTGTATTTTTCTTTTCAAATCAGCAATTTGAAAATTTGGATTTTTCCCTACCCAATTCCTAAAAATGTGCTTCATCGTATTAAAGAAACAAAAGAACAAAAAAAGTCGTTTTGTCTATTCAATCCAGAAAAGTCAAATTCTTCTTCGTCTTTATGTTGACATCATCCGGGGGAATGATAGGTAGTCCATCATTGAGCTGAAGTCTAACCAAGATCGTTGATGTTAAAGACCTGTGTACTATGAAATCTTTCTTGCGAGTAGAGGTAGGCCCACGTCAAGCGGGCTAGCACGCATAGGGTGATTTGGAGCAAGCACTTGGGAGAGATGCGTCTTTCGCACTCTACCGAGACACTATCTACTATATTAATATTAGTATTAGCACTGAATTTTGCAGCATGTGATCGAAAATCTAATTTTTCCTATTTTCTACAGAAAACATAAGTTTTTAAGCTTTTTTTTTCAACAGAAAGGAGAGTTTTTAAGCGTTGTCTATTTTGAATTGAGGTGTTACACTTTAGCCACCAGATATTTATTGGAGTGAATACAATGTTAATATAATGGATAGTTTAACATTGTCTTCGCTAGCTTTGAAAATCATTCGTGTGAGTTATTACATCGGAAGTGTCTCGATACCATCTGAAAAAGTTTCAACATTGATCGCGGGGGGTGGGGAGGGGAGGGGGGTGTTTGGCAACTTGTACTCGGGGAGAAGTGGATCCCCGTATTTCCTATACATATAATGGGACCATAAAATCGTCATGGTAGAGAAGAAAAACGGCGCACGGTGGTCCGTGCTCGAGCTACGTATCAATATCCCTAGAAGCAACGAATATGCCCTAGTGTTACGGCGAGAGAACACATAAAAAGCCAAATTCAGCTGTCCAAGAAATGCCTTTATTGAAGGTGGAATTGATCAAGTATCGTACGCCAACCAAGATGTTCTATCGCTCGCCATCTCCACAGGCCAATTCCCGAGGATCTGGTCTTTCCCCGCATGGTCACCGTGCCATGGTTGGCTTTTGGGTGTTTCAACTCACTACTTCTCACCGTCCCCCTGTACCGCTTGTCATGAAAAGACCTTAGTCGGGATAGGGGTGAGGAGCATTTTCGAGACTTTGTCGGGACGAGAACCCAGTCGAAAATTCTTTCGACTGAGGAGTCTGTTTTGTCCCCTTTATCCATCCCGTAAGTCTAAGATCAATTTTCTTTGATGAAAGCCGTCTTTTTTATTAACAGAATGTCTCTTTTTTTTGTTTTACTCCGCGTGTGTGTGTATAAATATATGTCAGAATTCCTTTTAATATGTCTGACATTTTGTGACAGGAGCCAAGCAACAAGCCACATATGCTTTTTTTCCAGTTTCCTGCAGCTCTTCCACTGGAGAAGGGAGATCCTGTTTCAGCTGCAGGTAAAGAAAGTGCTGATAAACCAGCAGCTGCACCAGCCGCAAATGTGCATGGTAGACAAATTGGTGGTAGGCCTTGCAATAAGTCAAAGGAGTGTTGCAATTTGAAAGATCTCCCTGCCGGCTATATGGGGAAACTCTTGGTGTACAAGAGTGGCAAGGTCAAGATGAAGCTTGGAGATGCACTCTTCGACGTGAGTGACCAAACTGATTATTTCTTTCTAGATTCTATATCAGCGTCGTTCGAATTCTGCAGTCAACATTTTATGGAGCTGAACTTTCCGAGTTATTCAGGTTTCCCCAGGAGTGAGTGGCTTGTTTGCCCAAGATGCTGCGGTGATGAATGTTGCAGAGAAGCACTGCTGTGTTCTTGGTGATCTTAACAAGCGTGTGGTGGTGGCCCCAGATGTTGATTCTCTCTTAGACTCTATTGATAGCATGGCAGTATGAGAGGTTATATTAGTCTCCATCTCATTTGATACGAATGATTCTCCTGTGTAGATATCCATTCAAGTTTTGACCATTTCTTTTACAAATTATAATGCCTACTCTTTCAAAACTTTTAGCTTGACATTAATTTTTTTTTTCTTTCCCCTCTATTGTTGGAAAAGTATTATACTCTTCTGGTTTTTAGTCTGCCACTCCATGGTGCTCATCTGTTGTGTAGTTCTCAAAGTTCCAGTACTATTTATGACGAAATCAGGCGACCACCGATTCAACATAATTACGTAGCAGTAGGAAATTTGATCAAAGTTTTACAATCTCCAATAACGTTCCCAACTTGCAAACTAGGAAATATACTATTATCCAGGATTAAGAAGATGACCTGTTCTGGCAAAACTCGATCCTCAAATTTGGTTAACCAAGTCATGTGGTCCACAAAATAAACAGATCAAATCCTGTTCTAATGACATGATTTATAGTTCTAACTCCTCTACCATATGTATACGTAGGAGAATTAAAGACTAGAAAAATCTATTTACTTGTATCTTTAGCTATCTAAATAATATTGCGAACCTAGACAATTATTCAAGATTCTGCATTCCTTTCCAAATTTGAAAACGAACTGTAATATTTTGGAGCCCCAGGATTAAGAACAGAGGACACACAATATAGAACAAATAGGAAGGGTACATAATATACAAAGTACATGGAAATCCAAGGATGAGAGACTGTTAAGATTTTTTTTCTTGAACTCAGGAACATAGTGATAGATGTTCCTGTATTAGTTGAGAGGATAAATTGTTCATAGACAACTGACAAGCCCTATCGTCCCTTATTTTATTTTGGGCTATTTACTATAACCTCTCCGATGTTTTATGTTTATTATACGGACCTCCTTTATTTTGAAAATAATTACATGGAGTTCCTCTATGCTTTATGTTTTAAGAGTAGTTAGTATAATAACCCTTTACATAAAACACGAAAAAGGTCTTTGTAATAAACATAAAAACATAGAGATTGGTGTAATTATTTTTAAAATAAGGGAGATCCGTGTAATAAATATTAAGCATATGGGAGGTTACTGTAAATAATTCTTTTATTTTTTTTGGCACAAAGATAATGACACTGATAACAGCAACCATAGCTAGAGAGCAGCAGGTTGTGCATTCAATCAATCATGAGGCACCCGGATGATGTTGTATTACTTTCTGTGGTTCTTAACTTTGATATATCTCATCAATTTTTGTCATGTATTATTTCTCGATTAACTATTGGGGCGCATGGAGGATGATGGTATCACATTATTGTTGAGGGAGCTCCCAAGAGTATGTTGCCACGTGGTCCGCAGTCACGTCTCATGGACACAGACCACGAGCCATATATCATTTTCTTTTCCAAATATGTTCCAAATATGCGCAGATCAGTCTTGTGTCGTACCTATTGTTAGCTCTGCACTGAATTTGTATCCTTCAAATTTGACATTTGTTGCAAGTCCAAAACTACTGTTATGCTGGTAATACATAAAATAACAACTAAAAGGTCTTTGACAATTGTGTTGGGTCTCTGGTTACAATTTTCAAAGTATTTGTTGGATCGAAACTCCGTACTGTTGGAATCTGTCCACCAAGCGAAAATAAGTCTCAAGTCTTGGATAAACAAGATGTGCCCATACTCTTGGTTGATATTTGCACAAAGGTTAGAGAGAGAGAGAGAGAGAGAGAGAGAGAGAAAGAAAGAAAAGGTGGGAATTAAATAACATGTACAATTTGACATTTAAAAAAATAAGCAATTTCAGTCGTACGTCATTTGAAATGAATGGTTCATATTTGATAGAGTAATTTGTATTAATTAGTATGTATGTCAAATTAAATATTTCACTAATTAATACAATCTACTATTAATTAACATGTATGATAAATTTGACATTCATGCATGTAAATTTGGTATGCATTTAAATCTGAATTATTCATTTCAAATGATGTATAGTTGAGATTGCAATTTTTTTTAGATGTCAAATTGTATATGTCATATGATACCCCAAATACACACACACACACACACATATATATATATATATATATATATATATATATATATATATATATATATATATATATATATATATTAGGAACATCAAAGATAGGGCTCCATCGACTGTATGGAGAGAAAAAAACAGAGAATTAATAATAGAGAAAAACGTGTTCAATAGGAACTATCAACTCTTGTGCGCATACTCTTCGAGTCTTTAAGTCTTGGTGCATGCTATCTCAAATTAGGAATGGAAGAGGAGGTTATGTTAAAGAAGAATGAGAGGTAGAGTTAGGTTGTCCCAATCAGTTTTTATGGGCTGTTGATAAGGGCACTACATAATTTACTTATAACTAGTACAGGATTGGAACTAGCCCATTAATGAATGAAGTTTACTCATACTAGTCCAAAAGTTTACTCATACTAGCCCAAATTTTAAACTCTTCTCCCAAACCCTCCAAACCTCCGCCGGAGTCCTCCCCCCTCCGCCCTTTCTTGTCGGAGCCGTCCTCCTCCACTTCTTCCTCCTCCCCCTTGTTGATGGCTCCCAAAGTCTCGAAACAATCAAGGTACAATTCTTCCTTCTCCTTATTCTATTGCATTTAGAAAATTTTCTAAATTTTTTAAAAATTTCTATTGCATTTCGAAAATTTTCAGTGGTTATCTTTCCAATCTTAAAATGAGGGCATACAAGTTCTGAATGTAGTTTAGGATGTAGTTTGGACGTTTTTCTGGAGGCTCGTACCCGATTTTAGGGCATACAAGTTCGACATTCGTCGAACGTATGGAGCAGAACCATGCGGGACTGTAGAAATTTCTACAGTCCTATATACATTGAGGACTGTAGAAATTTTTACAGTCCTATATGTATAAAGGACTGTAGAAATTTTGACAGTCCTGTATAATTTAGGACTGTGAAAATTTCTGCAGTCCTGTATACATATAGGACTGTAGAAATTTCTACAGTCCTGAATGTTTAATTATTTTGAGATGTTAAAATATTTTTTTTTTGGCCTTATAGTCACGACCCTCAGAAGGGCACTGAGGATGAAGATACCATAAGAAGACGCCCTACTGCGTCGATGCGTAAGGAACGCAATGTTCAGCGTACTATTGAACCAGCTCTCACTATCCGCGACCCCGAGGCACGCCCTGAAGTTAGGAAACGTCGACTAACGAAGAAGACTGTCACTCGTTCGAAGAGACGTGCTCCTCCTAGTATTTCTGGTTCTTCTTCCTCCTCCGATGAGGACATACCAAATGTCCAAAATCGGCCAACTGGTGGTTCAGGACCTTCTCAGCATGCAGATAGTCTTGTCGAGACTCTCCCACAAACCCTCGAAAACCGGGCTACTGATGGTTCAGGACCTTCTCAGCAGCCAAATAGTCTAGTCGAGACTCGTCCAAACAGTTGCTCTATGTTGCCGTCGATCGAGAACCATATTGCATACCAAATATGGAACAATCCAGTAAGTACATTACGTTATGATAATTTTATATATAGTTGTAAGTTCTAAGTTCATCCAATTATTTATAAATAAGTACATTTTATATATATGTATAAGTTCATCCAATTGTTTACTTTTCAGGAGAGTTCTCGTATGTTAACGGTGATCAACCACGGCAAAAAATGCAATACATGGAGGTTTGAATTATTGGGAGACGATGTGAAGGCTAAAATTATTCCCACCGGTTTACAATATTTGGGTAACTACTCATATACGACGGTGGATAATGCACTGATATCAGCATTTGTAGAACGATGGCATCCAGAAACCAACACTTTCCATCTACCAAACGGGGAGTTAATGATTACCCTTGATGACGTCCATCATATATTGGGACTTAGGGTTGATGGTCGAGTCATGATGAATCATACTTTTGACGAATCGAGCATCAACTTTTACGACCATATCGTGAATTATGTATCAGGGTGTCTGGGAGTTGATGCCACTAGTTTTACCACCCTTCGAGAATTCAAGAAGTCGTACGGACTTCCTTTAAAATATTTGGAGGAGACATTCGCTGATCCGAACCCCGAAGTGGATAATAGCGATAATGTGGCCCGTGGATATATGTAGTTTATCTTAGGGGCTGTCGGCATTACGGATAAGTCTGGAACGTCCATATATGCCAAATATCTCCTGAATTTGGACGACATAGACACGGTAGAAGAAATATCTCGGGGAAGCGGTATACTAGGATACCTTTACCGCGAGCTTGGTGCAGCATCCCGCGTCGGTTCGAAGACAACATCCGGATGCCAGACTCTACTCCATTTATAGATATATCTTTGTCAACTTGTATACATAATTAAAAAATTTGTTGTTAATTTTTGGACTAATATTTTTTTAACTTGGTTACGTGAAGGCATGGATATACGAGCACTTTCCAACCCTGCAGCGGGCTAAACTTAACCGAGGGTATGACGAGCACCTTCCTAGAATGTGCAGATGAAAGCCAATTAAGGAAGATGCCAAACGTCCACACACATTGACCGCCCTACAGAATGCACTCGAAGATATGACGATAGAAGATGTGAATTGAGACCTAATTTTTTAATGTTTGGTAATAATTTACTAAATTATGTTATGCTAAATGACGTTTTGCTAAATTTTATGCGTTGCAGATTGTTTGGGATCCATATCGTGATTTGCGATAGACTAGTCGTCCATTGCAACCAGTCGCTTTATATCACGGTCTGATAAGTTGTCATGAAATCGAGGAGGCTTATATGCCTGATAGAGTGCTCCGTCAGTTTAGCTACGTACAAACAGTCCCGAAGCGCACATTGAAAATGATAACTTCTCTGCGAGGTACAAAACCGCTAAACTATATTCCTGCGGCGTTCAACTGGGTCTCGGACTTCTTCACTGAGTGGCTACGTCACGTTATTAGAGAAACCGAATGGCAAGCAACAGTAAATATGACGGAATGTAGCAACGACTACCTCGCCTACTACGCTGGTGTCAGACTACCTATGTTGTTCAAATGCGGAGACGATATTGTGCGTGTACCATCAGATCTTCTCGCCAAATCTATCTTGTATACTGCATTGGTCAAGATGGTGAGCCAACTTTTTCACTTTCAGTTTGATATGTGTAAATGTTTATAACCTAACGATTTTTTTTAATTCTCATGAATAGACTAGGAAAGTGAAGAAGTTGGGAAGACGCCTCGTAAGTTAGCAGGGTACGAATTATATGGAAATCAATGACGAGTTACAACAAATCGACAACGCTGAAGATTTTTCTTTCTTGGAAAATAGAGAGCAACGTACAAAGAGGTGGCATGAAGTTTAGGCCATGTTTCAAGATTTGTAAAACTTTGCTAAAATTTGTGTTTTGAGACATGTAAAACTTTACAGTTTAAAAACTTTGAGTGGTTATGTATTGTTGAAATATTTTGATTGGTTATGTTTTAAGTTGCTACAATTTGCTACAATTTGTGTTTTAAGTTTGCTACATACAGTTGTTAAATGTGCATAGGCAGTGGCTAAAAACTTGGACTGTCAAATTCTGGACAGTCCTGAAAGCTATCAGGACTGTAAAAATTTTGACAGTCCTAGTTTTATATAAAATTTTGCAGAGACAGTGGGTTCAAATTAGGACTGTGGGAATTTTGACAGTCCTCATAGCTTGTGGGACTGTCAAAATCCTGACAGTCCTAATTTACATATAAATGTGCAGACAGTGGGTTAAAATTAAGACTATCAAAATTTTGACAGTCCTCATTGCTTGTGGGACTGTCAAAATCCTGACAGTCCTAGTTTTATATAAAATAGACAGTGAGTTAAATTAGGACTGTCAGAATTTTGACAGTCCTCATAGCTTGTGGGACTGTCAAAATTTTGACAGTCCCAGTTTTACATATAAATGTGCAGACTGTGGGTTAAAATTAGGACTGTCAAAATTTTGATAGTCCTCATTGCTTGTGGGACTGTCAAAAATCCTTACAGTCCTAGTTTTATATAAAATTTTCAGTGGGTTAAAATTAGGACTGTCAAAATTTTGACAGTCCTCATAGCTTGTGGGACTGTCAAAATTTTGACAGTCCTAGTTTTACATATAAATGTGCAGACAGTGGGTTAAAATTAGGACTGTCAAAATTTTGACAGTCCTCATTGCTTGTGGGACTGTCAAAATCCTTACAGTCCTAGTTTTATATAAAATTTCCAGTGGGTTAAAATTAGGACTGTCAAAATTTTGACAGTCCTCATAGCTTGTGGGACTGTCAAAATTTTGACAGTCCTCATGGCTTATTGGACTGTCAAAATTTTGACAGTCCTAGTTTCACAGTATATAAATGTAACACCCCGTTCCGTTCTAGCGGACTGCCGGCTCAAACGACAAAAGTGCAACTGTCTCGACCGGCTTTGCCTCAAACAAGAAGCAAAGGATATCCAGACTTGTCCCTACAGGGAATCAACTTCGGCTTTTAGAGGCTCGCTTGACGTATCGCTCTACCGAGGCGAATCATTGCTAAGGTGGGTGGCTACGGTGAACTTGTCTTTGCTTAGCCAGCACACATAAAATCTGGAATATTCATGCTAGTCGCTAGGTGAATCACCCCTTGCATGCTAATAAATCCAACGTACCTAGCTAAGGGAATAATTCCAACTTGTATTGCTATGCTAGAACATGGAAAATAAAATACTGCTTATATATGTTCAGACCCTCGCATGCTAAGTCCCTAACGGTTTCATCTCTCGGCTTACCTTCGGGCCCGAGCAAACGTGCTGCTTATGTTACTTAGAACGCATGCTTGTCTGCTTGTACGTTGCCTTGACTCAATACTTGTAACATAAGCCAGGCCAATACCCTGTTATACCGGATAGTGTTCAGAACGACTATGAGAATGGAAATAAGGCAATGCCTCTTGTCTTGTACTATTGTTGTCTCAACAGCAATGACTCTTGTCTTGTACTCTTGTTGTCCCAACCAAGGCCCCGTTCGATCATGGACAACCAGTGCACAGGGTAACGGTCTCGCGGGCGATGCTGGGGCACTGGCATCGACCCGGTCCGGGCGAGATCAATTATTCTTAGTCTCTTGTTCGACGAAAATGGCTTACAGCGCCTCTTGTACTTTCGTTGCACACAATTCTCGTCAAAGACTAAATAGTCTCTTGTTCGGCGGAGTGGTTTGCAGCGCCTCTTGTACTTCGTTGCATATCATTCTCGTCAAGACTATACCGTCCATTATGGCATACGACAGTGATCGCCTTGTATTTAACTTGTTGCATGCTTACCTGTAAATGAAAGATAAACAAATCATCCTCGCTTAGCGGCTATCCGCGTGCGAGAAACTGTATCGCATGAAACGAATTAACTGAACACCTGAACGATCATGTTAAAATGACCCTCGTGTTTGCATATGCTATGCCCTTGAATGTTTATACTTGCCCATGCTTGAATTAACAATGTTTGCCTTGGACAGGGAAGGAGATGGTAAGTCTCGCCGTGTTTCCTCTCATGTCGCACGGCGCACTGCCACACGGATTAGGCTATTCAATATTTGCATGAAACTGATCCTAAGGCAACTAGAAAGACAACTTAATAGTTGGTGCACGGAACTTATATTACGTGTTTGGATTTGTCGAACGGGCGAGTAGCTTCCCCACCAGTGCATTCAATGTACTGATAATCCACCAGTTTGTGTGCAGGGTGCGGGAGAACCTCGTTCGGTGCGGATGTCTCCAACGTACGTGCTAAGGCGTTGACATCACTTCGAAGCAACGGTGCGTCCGGAACAGAAGCACATATACAAGACATAATGTTGGAACATAGCCCGAACTCGCCTGAACATCGCCTGTACAATCATTCCACAATTGTAGCCACTTGGCACGCTTTTACTATTTCAGAGAGAGAGGCTTGAGCGACTTGTAATCTCGGCTATACGCCGCCTGTAACACATGTTTATATCAATAAAAGAGCTTGCTTTACTTCAACTTGTGTTTCAATGCTTCCGCTATATTTATCGACTCAGTGAACCTATTACCGATCGCCTATGCGTTCATGACTCCGCTGCACTCGGACAATCTGTGCGACTCTGTGGCTTAGAACTCTTACCGCCAGCCAATGAATCACGGCCTTGCACGGGCGGGGTTCACGCTCGTGCGGCATCACGCCTGGATGGGTCAAGCGATCGTTCCGCGGGAGCGCTGGCGAGGGTGATTCCCGCCTAGCGGGAACGGCCGTGCCTGCGGGAGATCGGGGCGTGACATAGTGGTATCAGAGCCTGGCTTCTACGCCTTTGGACTTCGATTCGATATCTCTGTTTCGAAAGCTCGTTCGTGGGTTATGCGCACGCTCTCTCTCAATGCCTCGATGGGATGTTCCAACAATAAGTCTAAATACTTTCAAAATGCGTTTTGAATGATATGATTGCTTGTCTGGTTGTATGCTGCGAGTGGCCTTTGTGCCAACCTGTGCGAACCCTTGAGAGTATCGCTAGTAGCTTGTCCGATTTTCACTAACTCTAAGTTTGGTTGAATGCATCTATTCGAGGGATGCCTTGAACTAGTGCACCATCCAAGACTTAAGAAAAGGTGGAACTCGAGTGCTGAGACTTCGCTATCACTGAGCTGGTTGACGTGTTCACGCTAGAGGGGCCCTTCGAAAGTGCGCACGATCCAGTCTAAGCGATATGCTGATTTCGATGCTTGTGCAAGTGAATATCAAAATGAACAAGTACAACGACTTGTCTAGGATTGCCTCAACCCTAGGTTATTGCTTGTCCTCAGTAAGTCTCGAGGACGAGACTTTTTCTGAGTTGGGTAGGATGTAACACCCCATTCCGTTCTAGCGGACTGCCGGCTCAAACGACAAAAGTGCAACTGTCCCGACCGGCTTTGCCTCAAACAAGAAGCAAAGGATATCCAGACTTGTCCCTACAGGGAATCAACTTCGGCTTTCAGAGGCTCGCTTGACGTATCGCTCTACCGAGGCGAATCATCGCTAAGGTGGGTGGCTACGGTGAACTTGTCTTTGCTTAGCCAGCACACATAAAATCTGGAATATTCATGCTAGTCGCTAGGTGAATCACCCCTTGCATGCTAATAAATCTAACGCACCTAGCTAAGGGAATAATCCCAACTTGTATTGCTATGCTAGAACATAGAAAATGAAATACTGCTTATATATGTTCAGACCCTCGCATGCTAAGTCCCTAACGGTTTCATCTCTCGGCTTACCTTCGGGCCCGAGCAAACGTGCTGCTTATGTTACTTAGAACGCATGCTTATCTGCTTGTACGTTGCCTTGACTCAATACTTGTAACATAAGCCAGGCCAACACCCTGTTATACAGGATAGTGTTCAGAACGACTATGAGAATGGAAATAAGGCAATGCCTCTTGTCTTGTACTATTGTTGTCTCAACAGCAATGACTCTTGTCTTGTACTCTTGTTGCCCCAACCAAGGCCCCGTTCGATCATGGACAACCAGTGCACAGGGTAACGGTCTCGCGGGCGATGTTGGGGCACTGGCATCGACCCGGTCCGGGCGAGATCAATTGTTCTTAGTCTCTTGTTCGGCGAAAATGGCTTGCAGCGCCTCTTGTACTTTCGTTGCACACAATTCTCGTCAAAGACTAAATAGTCTCTTGTTCGGCGGAGTGGTTTGCAGCGCCTCTTATACTTCGTTGCATACCATTCTCGTCAAGACTATACCGTCCATTTTGGCATACGCCAGTGATCGCCTTGTATTTAACTTGTTGCATGCTTGCCTGTAAATGAAAGATAAACAAATCATCCTCGCTTAGCGGCTATCTGCGTGCGAGAAACTGTATCGCATGAAACGAATTAACTGAACACCTGAACGATCATGTTAAAACGACCCTCGTATTTGCATATGCTATGCCCCTGAATGTTTATACTTGCCCATGCTTGAATTAACAATGTTTGTCTTGGACAGGGAAGGAGATGATAAGTCTCGCCGTGTTTCCTCTCATGTCGCACGGCGCACTGCCACACGGATTAGGCTATTCAATATTTGCATGAAACTGATCCTAAGGCAACTAGAAAGACAACTTAATAGTTGGTGCACGGAACTTATATTACGTGTTTGGATTTGTCGAGCGGGCGAGTAGCTTCCCCACCAGTGCATTCAATGTACTGATAATCCACCAGTTTGTGTGCAGGGTGCGGGAGAACCTCGTTCGGTGCGGATGCCTCCAACGTACGTGCTAAGGCGTGGACATCACTCCGAAGCAACGGTGCGTCCGGAACAGAAGCACATATACAAGACATAATATTGGAACATAGTCCGAACTCGCCTGAACATCGCCTGTACAATCATTCCACAATTGTAGCCACTTGGCACGCTTTTACTATTTCAGAGGGAGGAGCTTGAGCGACTTGTAATCTCGGCTATACGCCGCCTGTAACACATGTTTATATCAATAAAAGAGCTTACTTTACTTCAACTTGTGTTTCAATGCTTCCGCTATATTTGTCGACTCAGTGAACCTGTTACCGATCGCCTATGCGTTCATGACTCCGCTGCACTCGGACAATCTGTGCGACTCTGTGGCTTAGAACTCTTACCGCCAGCCAATGAATCACGGCCTTGCACGGGCGCGGTTCACGCTCGTGCGGCATCACGCCCGGATGGGTCAAGCGATCGTTCCGCAGGAGCGCTGGCGAGGGTGATTCCCGCCTAGCGGAAACGGCCGATTGCCTGCGGGAGATCGGGACATGACATAGTGGTATCAGAGCCTGGCTTCTACGTCTTTGGACTTCGATTCGATATCTCTGTTTCGAAAGCTCGTTCGTGGGTTATGCGCACGCTCTTTCTCAATGCCTCGATGGGATGTTCCAACAATAAGTCTAAATACTTTCAAAATGGTTTTGAATGATATGATTGCTTGTCTGGTTGTATGCTGCCAGTGGCCTTTGTGCCAACCTGTGCGAACCCTTGAGAGTATCGCTAGTAGCTTGTCCGATTTTCACTAACTCTAAGTTTGGTTGAATGCATCTATTCGAGGGATGCCTTGAACTAGTGCACCATCCAAGACTTAAGAAAAGGTGGAACTCGAGTGCTGAGACTTCGCTATCACTGAGCTGGTTGACGTGTTCACGCTAGAGGGACCCTTCGAAAGTGCGCACGATCCAGTCTAAGCGATATGCTGATTTCGATGCTTGTGCAAGTGAATATCAAAATGAACAAGTACAACGACTTGTCTAGGATTGCCTCAACCCTAGATTATTGCTTGTCCTCAGTAAGTCTCGAGGACGAGACTTTTTCTGAGTTGGGTAGGATGTAACACCCCGTTCCGTTCTAGCGGACTGCCGGCTCAAACGACAAAAGTGCAACTGTCCCGACCGGCTTTGCCTCAAACAAGAAGCAAAGGATATCCAGACTTGTCCCTACAGGGAATCAACTTCGGCTTTCAGAGGCTCGCTTAACGTATCGCTCTACCGAGGCGAATCATCGCTAAGGTGGGTGGCTACGGTGAACTTGTCTTTGCTTAGCCAGCACACATAAAATCTGGAATATTCATGCTAGTCGCTAGGTGAATCACCCCTTGCATGCTAATAAATCCAACGCACCTAGCTAAGGGAATAATCCCAACTTGTATTGCTATGCTAGAACATGGAAAATGAAATACTGCTTATATATGTTCAGACCCTCGCATGCTAAGTCCCTAACGGTTTCATCTCTCGGCTTACCTTCGGGCCCGAGCAAACGTGCTGCTTATGTTACTTAGAACGCATGCTTATCTGCTTGTACGTTGCCTTGACTCAATACTTGTAACATAAGCCAGGCCAACACCCTGTTATACAGGATAGTGTTCAGAACGACTATGAGAATGGAAATAAGGCAATGCCTCTTGTCTTGTACTATTGTTGTCTCAACAGCAATGACTCTTGTCTTGTACTCTTGTTGCCCCAACCAAGGCCCCGTTCGATCATGGACAACCAGTGCACAGGGCAACGGTCTCGCGGGCGATGCTGGGGCACTGGCATCGACCCGGTCCGGGCGAGATCAATTGTTCTTAGTCTCTTGTTCGGCGGAAATGGCTTGCAGCGCCTCTTGTACTTTCGTTGCACACAATTCTCGTCAAAGACTAAATAGTCTCTTGTTCGACGGAGTGGTTTGCAGTGCCTCTTGTACTTCGTTGCATACCATTCTCGTCAAGACTATACCGTCCATTATGGCATACGCCAGTGATCGCCTTGTATTTAACTTGTTGCATGCTTGCCTGTAAATGAAAGATAAACAAATCATCCTCGCTTAGCGGCTATCCGCGTGCGAGAAACTGTATCGCATGAAACGAATTAACTGAACACCTGAACGATCATGTTAAAACGACCCTCGTGTTTGCATATGCTATGCCCCTGAATGTTTATACTTGCCCATGCTTGAATTAACAATGTTTGCCTTGGACAGGGAAGGAGATGGTAAGTCTCGCCGTGTTTCCTCTCATGTCGCACGGCGCACTGCCACACGGATTAGGCTATTCAATATTTGCATGAAACTGATCCTAAGGCAACTAGAAAGACAACTTAATAGTTGGTGCACGGAACTTATATTACGTGTTTGAATTTGTCGAGCGGGCGAGTAGCTTCCCCACCAGTGCATTCAATGTACTGATAATCCACCAGTTTGTGTGCAGGGTGCGGGAGAACCTCGTTCGGTGCGGATGCCTCCAACGTACGTGCTAAGGCGTGGACATCACTCTGAAGCAACGGTGCGTCCGGAAAAGAAGCACATATACAAGACATAATATTGGAACATAGCCCGAACTCGCCTGAACATCGCCTGTACAATCATTCCACAATTGTAGCCACTTGGCACGCTTTTACTATTTCAGAGAGAGAGAGGCTTGAGCGACTTGTAATCTCGGCTAACGCCGCCTGTAACACATGTTTATATCAATAAAAGAGCTTGCTTTACTTCAACTTGTGTTTCAATGCTTCCGCTATATTTGTCGACTCAGTGAACCTGTTACCGATCGCCTATGCGTTCATGACTCCGCTGCACTCGGATAATCTGTGCGACTCTGTGGCTTAGAACTCTTACCGCCAGCCAATGAATCACGGCCTTGCACGGGCGCGGTTCACGCTCGTGCGGCATCACGCCCGGATGGGTCAAGCGATCGTTCCGCAGGAGCGCTGGCGAGGGTGATTCCCGCCTAGCGGGAACGGCCGATTGCCTGCGGGAGATCGGGACGTGACATAGTGGTATCAGAGCCTGGCTTCTACGCCTTTGGACTTTGATTCGATATCTCTGTTTCGAAAGCTCGTTCGTGGGTTATGCGCACGCTCTCTCTCAATGCCTCGATGGGATGTTCCAACAATAAGTCTAAATACTTTCAAAATGCGTTTTGAATGATATGATTGCTTGTCTGGTTGTATGCTGCCAGTGGCCTTTGTGCCAACCTGTGCGAACCCTTGAGAGTATCGCTAGTAGCTTGTCCGATTTTTACTAACTCTAAGTTTGGTTGAATGCATCTATTCGAGGGATGCCTTGAACTAGTGCACCATCCAAGACTTAAGAAAAGGTGGAACTCGAGTGCTGAGACTTCGCTATCACTGAGCTGGTTGACGTGTTCACGCTAGAGGGGCCCTTCGAAAGTGCGCACGATCCAGTCTAAGCGATATGCTGATTTCGATGCTTGTGCAAGTGAATATCAAAATGAACAAGTACAACGACTTGTCTAGGATTGCCTCAACCCTAGATTATTGCTTGTCCTCAGTAAGTCTCGAGGACGAGACTTTTTCTGAGTTGGGTAGGATGTAACACCCCGTTCCGTTCTAGCGGACTGCCGGCTCAAACGACAAAAGTGCAACTGTCCCGACCGGCTTTGCCTCAAACAAGAAGCAAAGGATATCCAGACTTGTCCCTACAGGGAATCAACTTCGGCTTTCAGAGGCTCGCTTAACGTATCGCTCTACCGAGGCGAATCATCGCTAAGGTGGGTGGCTACGGTGAACTTGTCTTTGCTTAGCCAGCACACATAAAATCTGGAATATTCATGCTAGTCGCTAGGTGAATCACCCCTTGCATGCTAATAAATCCAACGCACCTAGCTAAGAGAATAATCTCAACTTGTATTGCTATGCTAGAACATGGAAAATGAAATACTGCTTATATATGTTCAGACCCTCGCATGCTAAGTCCCTAACGGTTTCATCTCTCGGCTTACCTTCGGGCCCGAGCAAACGTGCTGTTTATGTTACTTAGAACGCATGCTTATCTGCTTGTACGTTGCCTTGACTCAATACTTGTAACATAAGCCAGGCCAACACCCTGTTATACAGGATAGTGTTCAGAACGACTATGAGAATGGAAATAAGGCAATGCCTCTTGTCTTGTACTATTGTTGTCTCAACAGCAATGACTCTTGTCTTGTACTCTTGTTGCCCCAACCAAGGCCCCGTTCGATCATGGACAACCAGTGCACAGGGTAACGGTCTCGCGGGCGATGCTGGGGCACTGGCATCGACCCGGTCCGTGCGAGATCAATTGTTCTTAGTCTCTTGTTCGGCGGAAATGGCTTGTAGCGCCTCTTGTACTTTCGTTGCACACAATTCTCGTCAAAGACTAAATAGTCTCTTGTTCGGCGGAGTGGTTTGCAGCGCCTCTTGTACTTCGTTGCATACCATTCTCGTCAAGACTATACCGTCCATTATGGCATACGACAGTGATCGCCTTATATTTAACTTGTTGCATGCTTGCCTGTAAATGAAAGATAAACAAATCATCCTCGCTTAGCGGCTATCCGCGTGCGAGAAACTGTATCGCATGAAACGAATTAACTGAACACCTGAACGATCATGTTAAAATGACCCTCGTGTTTGCATATGCTATGCCCCTGAATGTTTATACTTGCCCATGCTTGAATTAACAATGTTTGCCTTGGACAGGGAAGGAGATGGTAAGTCTCGCCGTGTTTCCTCTCATGTCGCACGGCGCACTGCCACACGGATTAGGCTATTCAATATTTGCATGAAACTGATCCTAAGGCAACTAGAAAGACAACTTAATAGTTGGTGCACGGAACTTATATTACGTGTTTGAATTTGTCGAGCGGGCGAGTAGCTTCCCCACCAGTGCATTCAATGTACTGATAATCCACCAGTTTGTGTGCAGGGTGCGGGAGAACCTCGTTCGGTGCGGATGCCTCCAACGTACGTGCTAAGGCGTGGACATCACTCTGAAGCAACGGTGCGTCCGGAAAAGAAGCACATATACAAGACATAATGTTGGAACATAGCCCGAACTCGCCTGAACATCGCCTGTACAATCATTCCACAATTGTAGCCACTTGGCACGCTTTTACTATTTCAGAGAGAGAGGCTTGAGCGACTTGTAATCTCGGCTAACGCCGCCTGTAACACATGTTTATATCAATAAAAGAGCTTGCTTTACTTCAACTTGTGTTTCAATGCTTCCGCTATATTTGTCGACTCAGTGAACCTGTTACCGATCGCCTATGCGTTCATGACTCCGCTGCACTCGGACAATATGTGCGACTCTGTGGCTTAGAACTCTTACCGTCAGCCAATGAATCACGGCCTTGTACGGGCGAGGTTCACGCTCGTGCGGCATCACGCTCGGATGGGTCAAGCGATCGTTCCGCGGGAGCGCTGGCGAGGGTGATTCCCGCCTAGCGGGAACGGCCGATTGCCTGCGGGAGATCGGGGCGTGACAATAAATGTACAGACAGTGGGTTAAAACTAGGACTATCATAATTTTGACAGTCCACTTAGCTTTTGGAACTGTCCAAATTTTGACAGTCCTAGTTTTATATATATCACAGTGGGTTAAAACTAGGACTGTCAAAATTATGACAGTCTAGTGTGCTTGTGGGACTGTCCAGATTTTGACAGTCCTAGTTTTATACAGATTTTGACTCATTGCACAAAATACAGTTCAATATACAGTTCTAGTTTTATTTCTTTCATTGCACAACATACAGTTCAATATACAGTTCTAGTTTTATTTCTTTCATTGCACAACATACAGTTCAACATACATGGCTCATTGCACAAACATACAGTTCAATATACAGTTCAACATACATTGCTCATTGCACAACATACAGTTCAATATACAGTTCAACATACATGGCTCATTGCACAACATACAGTATAAGATGAATCAATCGATTAGAATATCAAAGTAGTCATTCGGCAAGATTTTTGGATCCTCCTTCTTCATCATCTTCTTATATCCAGCAATTGCATCCGTGTAGGGTGTCGTCCATGCGATCGCTTTCTCTGGTGCGTGTTTATACCAAAGCGTAGAAGGTGGAGGGATAGGAGAATGACCGATCAACCTAGGGATGACAAAGTGTTGTCCGACATGCCCTATCGAACATAGATTGGATAGTCTGTGTTCGACCGGGGGAGCGCACATTGGAAAGAAAGTATTGTTAATGCCTTGTGAGATAATTACAATAGGTATCTTATACCTATTAGAGAATACGTATGCAGCAGGCGGGACATCCATGTAATGGTCTGGTCCGGTAACTGTTTCCGTACAAGGTATGCTTGCCAACAAATCTCCAACAATTTTTTGCCGAGTACTATAGAAGGGTAGACGAGACTCAAACTTCTCGTACAGCTCTTCCCTACCTGTCTCCATCTTGCTTCAACTGAATAGCCTAGATGTCTTGCTAGTGCATGATATCCACAATGGTCATCCTTAGGAACATCAACAATAGACCAAATAAAATCCCGTATCTCAGGTAGAAAATTTAGAATGTATAGACTATATGAATCAGAGAAGTTATCTAAACCTTCCGCCGTGACTACATCGTTTGTTTTCTGTTTCTTCCCCCTTCGAATAGTAAGCTTACTCTTTTTCTGCGAAAATACCACACTTTCGATAACCGACTTTGTCTCAACTTGCTCTAAATTGCGTTAAATATGTTCAAACATGGATGGATCTCTTTTAGTTGACTCAATCTCCTTCTTTTTTGCTCTACTCATTCTTGAGTGTGGTCTTCCCTTAGGGGTTCGAACAACAGATGGCTCTTGCAATCGAGTTATTGCCGGGACTACAATTTCTTGGATTTTAATCTCAATGGATCTTCTCTCCTGTTCCGATGCGACACACCACCTTGCGTGCAGGAGTTTCACTTGTGGCAAAGAAAAGAAATCATCGTGAACTTCCACCGTCGGCATTATCGACAGCTGTCTCCAACGTTGATCAACAACATCTATTGGAATAGGTATAGATTGACGACGATATTCGTTAATCTCATGTGCACAAGAAAGGCCGAGTGAATGTCGATATGAACAACCGTAAACCTCGGGATCATAACCAACCAACTTCGACCTACCAATCTCCTCAAACAATAAGCCCAAGGCCTTGTGAGATACTACATGGATTAAACCATCCAAGAGGTGTTCATGCTTGTATTCATGCTTTGCAATATTGAGGCTCATCTCAAATGATGCTACAATCTCGTTCACCGTGGAAATAATCATCAAATGAATCGATTGCCAAACGGAGACAAAATTACCGACCGATGACCATAGATATCTTTTTAAACTTGAGTATGATCCTTCGACCCGGTTCGTAGTGATTGTGCCATAATGCTTCACCATGTTCGTCCATGCTAAGACGAATTATTCTTTATGTGGTTCTAGCCAAGTATCTTTGATATAAGATATGCATGTCGGGTTACTCGTCTCCCACTTTTTGTTTGAACATGTACCATGTTGTGTCGTAGCTGTCTGTAGTACTTGCTCGCCATACAAGACTCCAACCACTGTAAATTTCTTCGAAGCGAAGCATGTCGATTTTACCGTCCACATTTTCAAATTTTCTCTTGCATTGAGCTTGGATATTTCGATTTATATGCCAAGTGCATAGTAGTCTATGCACATGAGAAAATACAATATTTATAGCATTTATCAGCGCATATTCTTTGTCGGTAACAAAAACAGAAGGTTCTTTGCATCCTGTGTAAAGGGATTGTAGTTTTCTCAATGCCCAAGTGTAATCCTCTACTGTCTCACTCTTCATAAAATAAAAAGCGACTGAAAATATTTTTCCCGTAGACGTAAACCCAACAACGTGAAAAAAAGGCATCTTGAACTTGTTGGTCTTATATGTACAATCAAGGGCCAACACGTCTGCGAAGGACCGAGCCAAGTGTGTACAATCAGGATGAGTCCAAAACAATGAAAGGAGTTCATCATTTTGTGGATGTCTTCTATGGCACTCCACGTAGTGATGCTCCCCAAGCAACTTCAATACTTGCTGCATCGCCATTCTTCCTTTCATACTATTACATTTCGCTCTCGCCAAACTATTATAGATCGTCCTCATGGTTGACTTTTTTCCATCTTCTTTTTGTCACACGGCAGAATAAATTTGTTTCGGTGCAACTCCGGAAAGGAACAGTTCTTCAACCAACTTTCTCTCATCCTCCTTCAACCGTGCCACGTAGGCATGACCCATAAGTGTCTTTGGAATAGGATGATTGTGTATTCCATTCTTAACTTCGATTATCCACTTCACATCTTCTACTTTTACAATCAACACCTTAAATGGACAACCACATTTTCTCGTCCCAACATTTTTCTTGGGAATTTTTTTTTCAACACCACCCTTTTTTTTACGATGCTCCCTGAACACACCTCCTCTTTCGCAGCCCAGCTCTACATATTTTCGGCCCGGCCGAGATCTGATGGATCTTGCAATGACAATGACTATGTTATGTCGTCTTCCAACTTCTCTGCACCAATCTAATGCTTCTTCCTAGGATGCAAATTGAATATTCGTTGAGAATATATTCTCCACATCAACCCAATAATATGATGTACCACAACATCTGTACGAGGTTGGTCCTATAACCAATATAAAATAATCTAAAAATTAATAACTTCAAATAATTGGCAGTTCAAATAATTTACAGTCTTTAAGATTCAGGACTGTCACTATTTTGACAGTCCACTTAGTATATAGGACTGTCGAAATTTTGACAGTCCTATATTTATATAGGACTGTCGAATTTTATACAGTCCTTACACGATGACTGTCGAAATAGGGTTGTCATTTTACGTACCGTACGTGCTTCGGAACAACCGACATGTTCTTCGGAAGGACCGGAGTGCATATTTAATGGATTGCATGATCCAGCTTCTTCATCGAAGATAATTTCATGCATCGCTCCTACAATAGTCAAATATAACTAAATATTTTTGTGATAATCGCAAAACTTATTCATCGTATGTTGTCGAAGACATACCTGAAAAATATTCGTTGGACAATCACCAAAGCAAAATTTTCTTCCACTTGAGACCACAACTATCAAATTCCAAAGTTAGGTTTAGATTTTTGGACATAGAGAATGAGAGATTTCTTCATGTGAGGGTGAAAAACAAAGAGAGAAATAATTTTGACTTATATAGGTTGGTGTGGGCTAGCCCTAAATAACTTTGAGAAGTGACAAACTTGTAATTTTTGAAAAGTTTTCAATGGGCTAGCTCTAAGTAAATTGTGTAGTTCCCTTATCAACAGCCTTTTTATGATAGTTTCTAACAAAGTTCTGACTTAAATGTGTTGTCCCTTGTCATATACTGCCCTCTAACAAATTCTATAGTGCTCTTATCATTGCCTAAAGAAATCTTGCGGTACATATGCACCATAACCCAAATACCTTAAGATTATGGTCGTCGTTGAAAATGGTATCCTGAAGAACCAACCCTATGGAAGTTTTGTTGCTGAAGATGGTAAAACACAATAGTCATTTACTCTCAAATCTCCTCACGGAGCTCTTCACTTTGTTTCATGTTCATATTGCAGAATCATCAATGACAGCAACAAATACCAGTTAGGATACTATCAAGGCTGAGGCCATCGGAAAAGCTGCCACACAACAGGAAGTCGACATTACCATCATAATTTGCTTCTGCAATCTCTGGGGCATTAGAAAGGTGTCAGACATGAATAAGAAAAGTAAATGTAAATTGAGATGTTCTGCTCCCTTTTCTATGTTGACGAACTTATTCAATCATCACATGTTACTGGGCCCGTTTTCTAGTGCGCATGTTCAATATTTACCTACTTTTTAAGTGGTCACGGTTGGGTTTTTTTTTTATTTTTTTATTTTTTATTTTTAATCACACACAAGGATGGAGATATCCAACTCGTTTAATCATATCTACTTAATACTACTACATTGGAAAGATGATGGTTAGATCACCAAATGTGACACAACAACTCAATATTGAGTATATATGGATAATGCACCTTATTTTCTTTTCTAAAAAGAAAGAAAATTACATCTATATGGCCTCAAGACCAAGGCTTTTATTTACAAGGCTACTGAAACCTCACATTAATCAGCTATGGATACAACTTTTAAGTATAACTATACACAAGCTTGAGCCTCAAAGTTTGGGAAGACTACGAATGCAATGGACAGTGGAGACAGTTTTATCGGTGAATTGACAGCAACCGATAGAGGATTCAAAGCTGGAATTTGCCCATCTTTCGTGAGCTCCAATGGGTTGCCATTGAGTAACATGGTCCGGCTTAGGTGGTCCCCGTCCTTTGCGGTTAAATGGTACTCTTCTCTGTTCTCAGACTCATCCGAGGACTTCTTCCCGACCCACGAAACCGTTCTCTTAAGACCGTGGACGAAAGGATTGTCCCTGTGAACGCCTCCGCCCTCAGCAAGATCAACATTGAGGTCGTTGCGTACTGCCACGCGGAACTTGGTAGATTTGCTTAGGTTGATCAGCAGTAGAGAGACCCCTCCCTGCAATATAACAGTAAGGTTCAAGGATTTATTGGTAAGGGATCCACCATGGAGAAAGGTATCTCATTATAATAATGTGAAGTAGCATGTAGAATGTTAGTGCGGAATATATGATACAAAGTTTGATAAGCTTAGGTACATTAATCACGATCGTTTGGTACCAGTATCTAGTTTCTATGGGTAGCCCCTTGAATGAAATAATGAATGTGACGAAAAAAATTCTAACCTTCTTCTTCCTGCAGTGAGCATAAGCACGTAAATATGGTGATCCGCTGAGATCAATAGAAAGAACTCCCTTCCCCATAATCCGATGCCATAATAATGCACTGGACAATGATAAAAAAAATTGATTTTAGATTTAAGTGTATATATTATCTTTCTAAAAAAAATAAGCGAATGCGTTGAATAACAGCCATTTAAGGTTCTTGCCTGTAGTAATCAGGATTAGGTATGAAGGTCTCTGTGTCGAGGAGACCATAGTTTCCACCAATCAATGTCTGTCTGCAATAGGCTTTTGTGTTGTACTTGGATGCCATTCCAAGTTGATCTAAGTACCTGTGTAGTAGCATATACAAGTCTAAACTTTCAATATATTCCATGAAATTAGGAAGTAACGGTAAGTTGAGGTTTAAAATGTACTATAAGTACGAGGAAACATACGGAGGGAAAACTTACCAAATGCTATTTAGAAAAGTATTCGAGACGAGTGGGCTACCACTATTGTAGGCTCCACCAGCTTCACCAACCCAAGCAGAGGACCATGGTCCATGGCTCTTTATTGTAAGTTCGAGATCTCTGAATGTATTTGCTACATGATTTAGATATTCTGGATCTGTGATCTTTTTTATGATGTTGGGGTCATTGCCTGAAATGAAGGGGAACAGCACTTAGTTTACCGAGAAAAATGTTGGCTAGGTCGTAAAGAAGATTAATTTCCAGATGTCATGAATGTATGACTCTCTAAAGCGACTAACCATAGATGATGAGTTTGTATTCATATCGTATGGTAATTTAGCTGTTAGATTAGACAAACTTGTTTACAGAACACAGTAGCCAATCTGCCAAAAGTAGTTTCATGTACACGGGCATACCTCCTCCTAGATTGTATATATGATGAGTCATTCCATCAACAACACCAGATCCTGAAACTTGAAGAAGCTTAGCATACCACTGCTGCTCATAAAAGCCTCCTGGTGCTAATAACAAGGGTCGCAATGTGGAATTTTTGTATAACTCGCTTAGAATGTTTCTAAGAACGATCACATCTTTTCCATACTGTTCAGCACCCACACTTGCACCGATTCCACGTCCACTCAATTCATTTCCTGATACATAGAAGATATATCTGGTAATTTTTCAGGAAGTTGATAAAAACCTCAAACAGAAAGACAAAAGGGATGAAACACAAATTACCAAATTCCCACGAATCAACTGGATAGCCCTTTGAGATTGTGTACTTAATGAAATCTCGAGCATTGCTAGAGTTCCAAGCCCCTTCCCAGATGCCATTCTGTACATGGTGTCTTCCACGAAGCGCATTCAGACCAAATGTTATAATTGCTCTGCAATTGTAAATAAGCCATTACTATTGAACAAATTCCAGTTGTATATATTGGGCACATGATTCGCTAGACAGTGAAACTTTTGATCACAACCCAATTACCAAGAAGAAAAGATAGTAGTCCTCAATAACAAGGCTTACCCTGTCTTTTGGAATAAAAGGTTGAGCTCATCCCATCTTGCCATGCTCAAACATCCTTTAGAGAATCCAAACAGAGCACCAGCCTCCTTCACCTTCGAAATTGGCTCGCATGGATGACCCAAATTTTCCACGCCATAAACGACTAGATCTTGCAAAGTGCCTCCAACTCGTATCCGCAAGGGATTGAAGGCTGCAAAACCGCAGTATTGCTATTGTGAGTAAGTAGACTAGTTTTCTGCATAAGGATGATGTTCTCATATAAAATGGGAAATTAAAGGTGCTAGATCATAACTTGCATGAAACATAAAATACCATGTTATAATATCATCAGAATGAAAATCTATACCATTTTAGTGCTGTAAGCCCATTACTAAGACAGAATCGCATAGTGAGCATGGCATCATGCCCTAAAATGGCCTTCACTTTGTTAATTTATTTACTTAATATTTAACTAGTTTATGTGAGATAGGAAGGGCATGAAGGCCAGCCATCATGTGGTGCAAGCTACAGTTCCAATTCAAGGAATCCAGCACCATCAGAGTTTTTTTTTTTTTGGAATATCATCCACTACTAAACTTCTCTAGACTGATATATATAACTTAAATGCCTAGAAATTAAGAATAGAACTCTCAATTGTAACTGCTGATATGCCATATCAAGAAGTTCCCCTGCATATGTTTGAATGATTAGCTAACCCATCAACCAGGTCCTCTTCCTGCCGATACATGTTCGAGGCCTTCCAAGTAGGAAAGGCAGTGAGCAATGTTAAGAATAGTGTCATAGTATATATTTATTCTCTTCATCTTGCTAGAGTTAATGAGTCTATGTAGTCTACTTTATTCCCATATTGTTAGATTTGTATGAGGAAGTTCTCCTCCTATAGTGCAACATTATCACAATATAATCTTATAGAACAGATGACAGTGGTAGTATCACCTTCCACAACAACGAGAATTTATTACCGGAATGCAACCATACCCGTAATATATCCTAGTGTTGAAACGAGAATTTTTCCATCACTGTGGTTCATAAGTGAAGGAAGAAAATTTTGTTATTACCATGGCATAGTCCATAGTGGACACATTGGATAGTGATAGTGAGTATAGTATAAGAACTATGAAACCTTCACAGCTAAAGATAACCTCAATGGAGAAAGAACAGCTAAAATCTAAAAAATAAAAGTAAAAATAAAATTCAAGTAGCATTTTGAGCATTCAAGACTAAAACAAAATTATATTTAAAAGAAATGATGACATACCTTGAATGGCATTGGCTAAAAAAGGGTGATTAAGATCCTGACAAAAAAAATTGAAACATTCAAATTTAGTTTTGAGGTTGATCAGTTAATAAAATAAAGAAGAAAATTGATGAATATTAAAATACCATATTGTAAGTTTTTTCTTACCAGATTAAAGACAGAAGCTTTTCCCCAGGGGCACTGATTGTAGTTGCACTTCTGAGGAGGCCACCAATCAATAGTAGCACACACAAATTCATCATTGGTTTCGGCAGCTATAGCAGAACCACGGACTATGACGGTCACGTCCGGTGATTCTTTACACATAATTCCCGGAAGAGAGCATAGAAAGAAAAACAAAAGAAATCGAATACCCATGCCTAATACTCCAATTTCTCGATCAAAAGAAGCTGAAAATGGAACACAAATAACATCAGTTTAACCACATATTATGAAGGAAAACTGCCCGATCAAACAAAATTAACTAGCAGCAATTCCTGAAGCTGCATGTTTCCTTGACTAAAAAAACCATATACCACCAAGTTTTGATAAAATAACGGACACTCCAAAAATGTGGGTGGTGCCGTGTCAGACACATATTTGACACAATCTTGGCACTCCAAAATATACTAGGGCATATCACACTAGGCGTCATGTCCGTGGCGTATCCATGTCCGTGCAACATAGCTATTGAGCAATATTAATATAGGACCCTCATCCGTCACCAACGATCTAGGATTCTGATGTAGTGGCAGGAACTTTAACATGGTATCAAAGCAATCTAGGTTCAATCTATTTGGTGCGCATTTGACCAGAACTAGAAAAATATATACGGTGTGTGAATCCAAGTCCTTACCAAAATGGGCCTTCGACTAGGGGGTTTGTCGAGTATTATAAATAAAGAACCCTCAACCCTCGCCAACACTCTTTAAGACTTTTGGTGCAGTTCTCAAATACGATTCTTCTAGAACTTATTACAAAGTACCATTTTTTTTTTTTTTTAACTCACGTTCTAAGAACAAGATTTCAAGTCCACCCTACAATTTTCATGACAGCAGGCGCGAGTACTGGTTTCATGGTTTATCAAAACCAACCAAATTTTTCCCCAACTATAATTCGTCTCACTATGAACAGAACTTGAGAGAAACCTGAAGCTAGTACAAGTTTATCTCAAGAATATATGCCTAAAATAATCAGTTTCTTGCCACAAATTGGAAAAATACATTTCATGGCTCCTACTGTTTCTTCAAAGACAACCCATACTATAAATTATCAACCAAGTGAAACATCCAGTCAATATAGGCAACATATGAATAACAACAAATGACACAACAAAACCTGGGCTTTCACAGAATTGAGCATTCCAACACCAAAAACAAAGATTCTAGAGAGAACCCAGATGAGAACAAACCTTGAATAACTGAGAAAAATAAAAGAGAGCTCCTTCCTCAAATTTCAGCTGCAGGTCTCAAAGAACCTCAGAAAAACGAAAAAAGATGGCTTTTTAAATTTTTCCTGTCACAATAAAAAGCTGCCACCTTTCCTCTGGATTTCTGCTTTCTGTTCTGAGTAGGAAGTTGGAAGAGGGGGTTTGGTTGGAAATGGGGTCAGTGATGGATATGAATGTATGGATGAGCTTGTGCTTTTAAAGCCTTTCCTCTTCTGGTGGTTATAGCACATCAACTGTAGTTTGGTCAAATATTGTTAGTTACCTCCCAAAAAAAAAATTCAAACAAATTACATTATTTCCACATTTTTTCATCAAAAAAAAAAAAATCATAATTAAGTACAATTTTTTTCTCCACAATATTTATAGAATACATGAAATGTTCTTAATATATATTTTAGGTTATTAGATTCGGATTCCAGAAATATTCGAAAATTAAAGCTTGGATCCAGAAGATGTCTAGCTTAGAATTTGGACCAGGTTGATTCATGTTGAACATCCAAAATCTGTTAATAAATAAATTGAATAAGATAATAAATAAATTGAACCAGAAGGACAAAAATATTTTTGGGATCCTAAGTCTAATTGAACATAAAATATTTATTAACATATTTTAGATGGTCAATACGGATCAACCGTCATTTCAGAATTCAAATTCTAAGTTGCACATGAATATTTCTGCAACCTAAAGTCTAATTAACCTTTTATTTTACGTTAACCCTGAAGAAAAATATTGACATAGGTTATTTTTAACACTTCTACATTGTTTGGAGCTATAGATAAAAAAAAAACTAAATAATTTTAGAATTGGCTCTATAAACCAATTTTTTTTCTTTATTAAGAAGAACCATGTTTTCTAAGTTTGCTTTAGATCTATTTCGAACTTTTGAGCCCTGTCTTTTTTGGGGAGTCGAAACTTATTTAATAAATGAATTATATTCTACTGTTATGAAAATATATTTATATTTGCGGTTATGACCAATTAAAAGAATAATATGCTTTGTGCAGGCACCTTCTCTACATTATTAAAGGAGGCTGTCACATGTTCGTCTCAATTGTTGACCTTGTTCTCTCTCCCTCCTTTTCTTCGAGTGCCCTTCCTTTGAATATTAAACTTTGGTAAAGACAGGCACACCAATATTGAAATGGCTCTTGCTCTCCCTAGTTATCATTCAATCTAGTCTTTTATATGGTCTTTACTTTGTTTAGACTTTGGAATACTAGATATGTATTTGCCAATTGAATATTTTATTTCTTATTGCAAAAGTCATCAGAAGATGAGAGAAGAAGAAGAAAAAAACAAGATTATTACAATCGTATTTATTTATAAGCAATTTATACATGCTCTGTATATATTGCTAGTCCACAAGCTACCAGTTCGAACTTTTTGGTTAAATTATTGGATGTTGAGAAATATAGGAATGTGTGATTCTTTCCATAATAATTTGGCTTAATTTTAACTTGATATTCTCAATTATTTCAGTTTTTTCAACTCAATATTCTAAACTTTAGTATTATACCAACCATTATTCTCAAGGACTATTTTTTTCATTTTAACAAAATAAAATAAAATAAAAATTGATCAAATTATCGACATCATTTTCTCTCTCATTCTCTCCTCCTCTCTCTCTCTCTCTCTCTCTCTCTCTCTCTCTCTCCCCGCAGTCGCTACCACTCAGAGGATCAATGTTGTCGCCGTCGCGGCTCTCCTATTGATGTTGTCGCTGACATCACTCCCCAGCCTCCTCCTCCTCTTTTCTCTCCTCCTCGGACCCCTTTCCTCCCTCCCCATCTCCCTCCTCCCCGTCGACGGGGTCGTCGCCGCCACTCTCCTCCACGCCTCCTTTTCTCTACTCTCATTTCCGGAGTGAATGGAGGAGGAGGAATATTTTTGTTATTTAGATTTATTTTTGTTAATAATGTTAGGATATTAAGTTGTACAATTATAGTTGAGATATTAAGTTGTCTAATATTAAAGTTTAGAATATCAAAGTTAGAAAAAGAGTGTACATTTGAGATTTAGCCTAATAATTTTCACCCATTGCATGATTTAAGTTCATCTGCATGCAAGTCCAGTGTTCAAGTATTATTTATATTTCAAGTTTGTAAAAAATGTGTTTCAGTTTAATACACGGTATATGAATTGGTAGTACCAATTTTTGGGATAAAGTAGCTTATCTAACATACTATTTCACAAAGTCCTTGTCAAGGTGTGTATATAACGTGCGGTCCGAAATTTGGCTCGAGCCAGGCACGGTCAAATTCAGACTGAGCCGACTATTGCGAATTCGAATTGGATTTGATTTATAGTCGGATCATACTTTCTACCGAATTCGAGCTGAGTTTAGCTCCTCGAGATCGCATGTCCAGTCCGACCCAGTTATAGGTCCGATAAGAATTTTTTTCATATGTAAGTTTATATATACACTAAAAAAAATAAAGGAGGGAGAGATTTGAACCTAGGATCTCATACTACCTTAAAACTTTCCTAGCTAACCACTCGATTATGAAAATGGTAAGTATGGTTAGCAAATCGATTAAAACGGATACTCCAACAACACGTCGGAAGTGGTTGTCCTATGCTCGGGTGTTCGTGGAAATTGAAGCAACATGCGCTTTGCCGCGAACAATAGACGTGTTTCTACCAAATGGAAAATGGACCACTCAACGCATTGAGTATGAATGGGTTCCTCCATCCCGTGGCAAATTTAATTGTTTTGGGCACGTGGATGTGCAGTGTGTGGGATCTATGGACGAGGAAAGAATATCAGATGTTCAAGGAATGCGTGTGGAGACAAAGAAGCATCAGAATGGGAGTCAGGCGCAATCAGTTGAGGTAGTACATGACGAGAATATGGTAGTAGTATGGGAGGAGAAGAATCAAGAGGGAGTGTCTCATACTAACGAGATACATACTACAGTTCTTAGGAAAAGACAAGAACCTGAAAATGATAATTTGGAGGAGGGGAGCAAAGGAAAGGAGCTAGTGGTGTATGGGGAAGGAGAGCAAAGGAGTAATGAAGAGAACAATATAGCTGCACCGAAGGATCTGGGAAGTCAGGACCTAGGAGGTCAAGGTAATAGAAGCCAAAAGGTTAATAAAATATCACATCATGGGAGAGCGAATACAACTACTTGTATAGGAGGAGTGACCACTGGTACCAGTAAGGAGGCTAGTATACAACAGGGAGAAGCCATCACAGCGCCAAATCCTGCATGGCCAGAGTTGCTGGAGTCTTTAGGCAGGTCGAGTGAGTATGATACATCAAATAGACAACGAGATCATGGAGCAATGGCTAACTCTTTTCGTCCGGGAGGGAGCCAGGGACTAGCCAAGGATGCTTGTAACAGTCGTCAATGACATTCCTTACATGGAATGTCCGGGAGGCCAACTCAATTGGCCGATGGAAGGAGATTCAAGTTGCTATCAAGAAGTAAGTGTTCGGTGGTGTCAATACTAGAAAGTAAGATCAAGTCAGTCGAAAGGCTTACGTAGAGGACTCCACATCATTAGGAGTCTACTCATAACAGTAACCTATGCGGTGTAGCGAGGGTATGGGTCTTATGGGATTCCCGGGTATGGATGGGCCAGGTATGTCTACTAACAGAATAGTTAATATTGGTGGAATTGACTAATGCAGGGGATTGAGGATGATAGTATGAGTGTTATATGGCCACAACGATCGGAGGAGACGCTTCAAGCTCTGGAAAGATATCATCCAAATAGCGGTTAGCATTGGAGACGATCTCCCCCTAGTAGTGTGTGATGATTTTAATGCCATGGTCGCTGCTACAGAGAAGATGGGAGGTCGCCCGGTACCTGATGATATTCTTGCAAATTTTTATAATTGTCTCCTCGGAGCAGGGTGAGGTGTCTATCAAGGGAAGGTCACTTATGGTCGTGGCATAATAGCTCGTCTCAAAAGTGGGTGGGTTGTATGTCAACTTGACCGAGCTCTATGCAATAACAAATGGATGGAAGTTTTCTCGTTAGTCCGAGCACAGGGTATGCATAGTGGCACGAGTGATCATACTCCAATACTAATCAAGCTGGTACATCACGCGAGTGCTAGAAGACGACCATTCCGGTATTGTAACTCTTGGCCGGCAATAAGAGGATACGATGAGACGGTAAAGATGGGGCTGGAAGTAAATGTACCGGGTAACCCTCCGTTTAGGTTCGTGCAAAAACTCAAGAGGGTCAAGAAGGAATTGCGAAAATGGGACATTAGTAGACCGAAATCCAATTTAAATGACCAGGAAGGTACTTTTCAGAATTTACACGACCAAATGCAACAATACCCGCCGGATCCGAAAATTGCAGAGGAAGAGAGCATGATGCGTGAGATAGTTCGACAGCTTCGCTTCTAGGAAGAAGTGCAGCTCCAACAAAGGGTCAAATATACATGGTTGAAGGACGGCGATAGGTGCTCAAAGTTCTATTCCACAAATCGATCTCGCCAACAAGGAAACCGTGTGTCCTCGATCATTAAGGAGGATGGTAGTTCCCTGATGGATGAAGCCCTCATCCAACAAGAAGCAGTTAATTTCTACAAAGACCTCTACAATCGAATAGATTACCTTACGGAATTCCCGAACGTTATATGCAAACGCATAGTAACGGAGGAAGGCAATGCAATGTTAAATAGGAGGGTAACAATGGTTGAGATAGAGACAATAGTGAAGCAGGATGACCCAACTAAATCGCCAGGTCCGGATAGGTTCAACGCAATGTTCTACAAGAAGTATTGGGGACAAGTCAAAGGAGATGTCTACCACGTGGTGCAGGACTTCTTCGACACGGAGAGGCTACTAAATGAGATGAACCATACTTTTTTGACTCTGATACCAAAGAAGAAGGGGGCGGCGGACCTACGTGACTTTAGACCGATTGCTTGCTGTAATTATATATATATATATATATATAATTATAACACATCTTAAGTGTGTATGTATGCAGGATATAATTAAGGGCCTCATCTCGATGAACCAAGCCGCTTTCATTAAAGGGCGATCAATTGCAAAAAAATTGCTTACTAGCTCATGAGATGGTTAGAGACTTCAACCGGCCAGGGGGAGGAAAATGTTGCATCAAGCTTGACCTCAGGAAGGTATATGATATCGTGAATAGACGATTTTCTTGTGCTATTATGCGAGGGATGGGATTCAATAGTTGGTGGGTGGATCGCATTGAGGAGTGCATCTCTACTCCGACATTCTCCATTCTAATTAATGGTCAGCCAACATGTTACTTTGAAAGTAACCGAGGACTACGACAAGGTGATCCAATTTCTCCATATTTATTCACCTTAGTGGTAGAATATTACACCTGCTTGATGGACCAAGCTGTTCATAGGAAACACATTAACCCTTTGTACAAGAAGGTTTTGCCGAGAGTGTCTCTGTCACGCCCCGTTTTCGAAGAATCGCTAACCGTCCCCCGGGCGTGATGCTGTGCGAGCGTAAGACGTGCCCGCACAAGGTCTAGCATAATGATATTTGTTTAGAAACACATCAGCAGAGTTCAGAAGCTAAATGTTTGAAGTTGACACGAAAAAAGTTCTCTTTATTGATAATGTACATCTTTATTACAGACTCTTGACTCAAAAGTAAGAGGTGTCGCGCGGGCTTACAAAATGGACGCAAAATAAAATAGTCGTTCTATACATTACATCATTTACTAGAACTTTAAAATATAATAGATACATTCAGGCGAAGCTATCGCCTTTCCTCGGAGCTGCATAAAAGGGGTGCACGAGCTCCGGATGTTTTATACAAGTTCCAAAAGGCACGAATGATGTGCATCGAGTACTGGACTGGTCGAAGAAAGGAAAGCTTCATCTCCTCACCGCATCGCCTCGGCTCTGGGAATCTGCTGCAACGAGGGTCAGTACTTTGAAAAGTACCGGTGAGGGCGAGCTAACCCAACTAACCAAATCAACACAATATCCAGTTGAGGCAAACAAATTCTTAATGTGAACTTTCTCTCTTTCCTTAATTCAAGTTACAACATGCAATGCATATATAAATGACGGAATAACCGTGCCACCGTTCGGTGACTTTACCTGCGATATTGTGCCCACTTGCACAAGACTTACCATGTTCTTTCATGTCAAGAAGACATCATTAGCTTGAACAAATAATACAGTAATATGTTGGATCATGGCACACATTTCTACCGTGGACAATAGCTACAGTAAGACGACGATCCTTGTAGCACGGGTAGCAAGTCCCGCTACAAGACCCCGCGTTATCCGTGCTAGTCTTGCTAGCGTAGCTATCTGAGTTTCGCCCGGAATAAATCGACCCTAGTGCCTCGGAGACCGTTCGCAGGAACCAAACCTTGTGCACAAGTTGTTCGACCAAACGACGTTTCAATACTAAGTTATAAAGGAAGCATTTCAAGCCATCAAAATGAACATATCTACTTTAGCACAGTGCGATTGGCATAGTGTACCTGCTCAAGTGATCACAATTCAAATATTGTTTTTGCACTACTCATTTGCACAGTTATAAATAATAAATTCTAGCTATAACTGAAACATAAATAGATAGATGCATAACGAACAAGCACGCATACAATATGATCGTACGGGAATTTTGTATGAAAAGCATTAGTGTTCCAAGTTACTTCTTGTTATCTTGACTCATTTATTATTATTCTTATGGTATCGTTGATCGGAATGCACAAACAAGTCAGATTATTAAGAATGAAGACTTGGAAGAAGGGAGCTAATCAAAAGTAAGGTCACTCACAAGAACTATAATCGGGGAAGAGAAAGGAGATCTTTAAGACTCCGCTCGCGCGTCGCCTACACGATCACCTGCACGCACCAATATATGATCAATATCTCCTGTCTCGATCTCCTAGATTTCGATACAAAATACGAAGTTCAAGGAACGAAGATAATAAAATTTATTAAAACCGTTCAAGAAAACGTAAGTCACTAAAACCAACAAGAAAGCAACCAAGCGGCATCGAAAACATGCAAGAAGACAAAATACAATGGAAAGGCCCGTCGCGACTCTGCCGCCGAGTCCTTCTTTGAGGAACGATCCGCTAAATGTGGAACTTAATTCTGAAGAAACTAATCCATAACGAGGAAATAATCTTGATTCAATCTGTCCCGATCGAACGATACCAAGTATTTCTTAGCCGCGCTCCCCAAACAGGGGGAACGGGGGCACTATATCTTAACCAACTAATAAAAAAATTATCCTCGAAACTTAGGAATGGAACCTACCCCTAAGAAAACAATGTGGGGAATTTCTCTTTTATGTCTGATTCGAGTTCCTAGGTCGATTCCTCGACCGCGTAGTTTCTCCAGAGTACGCGCACGAGCGGAACTGAACGATTCTGTAGTTGCTTATCTTTTCGATCGATGATTTGCACAGGTTCTACCTTATAGGACAAGTCTGCTTGAAAACCCAACTGACCAAAATCTACCACGTGACTCGGATCATGCACGTACTTTCTCAACTGTGATACGTGAAAGATATCATGCACATTTGATAGGCTCGATGGTAGCGCAATTTGATATGCAACTGGGACGACTGGTCTGAGAATTTTAAACAGGCCGACAAATTGAGGACTTAGCTTCCCTTTTACTCCAAATTTCTTAACTCCATGCTTCGGCGTGACCTTATGAAATACGTGATCACCAGTTGTAAATTCAAGGGGTCGTCTATGGATATCCGCATAACTCTTTTGTCTGCTTTGTGCCACCTTTAATCGCTCTCAGATCAGCCGAACCTTCTGAACGGTCTGCTCTACTAGCTCCGGACCAAGGATCTGTCGCTCGCCAACTTCATCCCAACAGATAGATGATCTTCACTTTTGCCCATATAAAGCCTCGTACGGGGCCATCAGAATGCTGGACTGGTAACTATTGTTGTAAGCAAATTCTGCCAACGGTAGATGGACGTCCCAACTTAACTTCGAGTCGATCGAACATAGGCGTAGCATATCTTCAAGGACCTGGTTCATCCGCTCTGTTTGGCAGTCTGTCTGAGGATGGTATGCTGAACTGAACTTCAACTTAGTCCCCATAGCTGATTGAAGGTTTTTTCAGAAACGTGATAAGAACAGTCCGTCCCGATCCAAAATAATAGACACTGGCACACCGTGTAGTCGAACTATCTCATCAAGGTATATATCTGAGCCAGGCGATCGATGTTCCAAGTAACTTTGATGGCAATGAAGTGCGCTGACTTGGTTAATTAGTCGACGATGACCCAGATGGCACCGTTTTCCTGTTGCGTCTTTAGCAAGCCAACAATAAAGTCCATCGTGGCATTGTCCCATTTTTACTCCAGGATAGCAAGGTTCTGCATCTTTCCGTCCGACCTCTGATGCTCAGCCTTTACTCTCTGACAAGACAAGCATTGTGATATGAAGAGCGCCACATCTTTCTTTATGTCGTTCCACCAGAAGATCGAGCGGAGGTCTTGATACATCTTCGTACTTCCTGGATGTGATACAGGCCGCATACTGAACTTCCGTAAGGGTCTCCTTTCTGAGTTCTGCATCGTTGGGCACGCACAGTCTTCCTCTTACCCGTAACATTTTGCTTTCATCCGCTGCAAAATCAGTCGCCTTTCCTGCTAAAATTTGCTCGTGCGTCTTCAACAAGAATGGGTCGTTCACCTGAGCGGACTTGACATTTTCTATTAAGTTCGGTTCAAGAGTAACTGAGCTAGCAATCCCCCAATCGGTCCACCTCGATAATTCGTAGCTCGATGTCCATACTCTCCAATTCCTTCTTTAACTTGCAGTTGGCGGATAGAGATCCCGCAAATACTCGACTTAGTGCGCCCGCTACAATATTCTCTTTGCTTGGGGTGTAGTTGATCGTCAAGTCATAGTCTTTGATCAGTTCTAGCCAATGCCTTCGTCGTAGGTTTAGATCCGACTGAGTGGAAAGATACTTGAGGCTCTGGTGATCAGTGAACATTTGGCAGGCCACATCATAAAGGTAGTGTCGTCATAATTTCAGTGCGAACACAATCGCCGCTAGTTCTAGATCATGTGTCGGATAGTTGCGCTCATGCGGCTTCAATTGTCTTGAAGCAAAAGATATCACCTTATTTTGTTGCATGAGCACAACTTCCAAGCCTTGGCCTGAGGCGTCACTAAAGATTTGGAATATCATATTCTCGTTTGGCAGTGCAAGTACAGGGGCAGAGACGAGATGCTGCTTTAATTCTAGAAATCAAGCTCCACTTGGCAGACCACTCAAATTTGACTCCTTTATGAGTAAGGCGAGTCAAGGGCAAAGAAAATTTTGAAAATCTTTCACAAACCGTCTGTAGTAGCCCGCTAACCCGAGAAAGTTTCGAATTTCACTGACTGATGCAGGTTGTTTCCATTTGACGATTGCTTTAACTTTTTTTGGATCGACTGGGATGCCTCCCTCAAAGATGATATGCCCGAGAAAGGATACGCTGCTTAGCCAGAATTCATACTTGCTCAGTTTTACGTATAGCCTATTATCCCGAAGAGTCTGAAGCACGGTCCACAAGTGATCCTTATGTTCCTCCTTATTCTTTGAATACACCAAGATATCATCAATGAACACTACTACAAACTTGTCGAGACACAACCAAAACACTCTATTTATCAAATCCATGAAGGCGGCATGGGCATTGGTCAATCCGAACGGCATAACCAAGAATTCATAGTGGCCATAACGAGTGCGAAATGCTGACTTCGGCACGTCATCTGGCTTAATTTTTAATTGATGGTAGCCCGAACGAAGATCAATTTTCGAGAATACCGAGGCGCCTTACAGTTGATCGAAGGGGTCATCGATTCTGAAAAGTGGGTACTTATTTTGGATGGTTGATTTATTCAACTCTCTATAGTCGATGCAGAGCCTCATCGAACCATCATTTTTTTTACAAATAGCACGGTGCGCCCCATGGAGACACTCTCGGATGGATATACCCCATGATCGAGCAGTTCTTGTAGTTTGACCTTTAGCTTCTTCAGTTCGGCAGGGGCCATTCGATACGGAGCTTTAGAAATCGGTCGAATATCTAAAAATGTGTCTATAGTGAACTCTATCTCTCGGTCGGGCGGCATGTCGGGCAACTCATCTGGAAATACATCAGGAAAATATGCCACAACGGGAATAGACTCAACGTTTGTGCAATCTTGCAGAGTGTCTCGACCAGACGCCAAGTACCCTTCACAGCCGGAATGTATCATCCGCCGAACAGATATTGCATAAATCACCATATTGGCATTCGACACTTTTGACGATGGACTGCACGTATAGAAAAATTAGGTCTCGCCTGGTAGACGAAATACGACTTTCTTTTCTGCACAATCAATGGTCGTCGAGCAAGCGCCGAGCCAATCCATCCCCAGAATAAGATCGTAGTCCCTGATGTCTAGAACTATCGCATCAAGTGACAATTTTTTTCCTCCGATGCAAATGCAGTCATCGCGACAAACTGAGTCAGCAAGCAAGTCCATATCCGACGGGGTACTGACGCTAAGCCTTAGGCCTAACAGTGTCTGAATAAATTCGTGCTCCCTAGCGAAGTTTGTCGATACAAAACTATGTGTGGCACCAGAATCAAATAGTACTCGTGCAGGAACATTATTGAATAACAATATACCTGTCACTACGGTGTCCGAGGCGAACGCCTCGTCCCGCGTCAATGCATAGACTCGGGCCACAGTGTTCGGGCGACGCTCATGTTGTTGCGCAGGTCAATTTGCTTGGGATACTTGAGCAGAATTTTGCTGCTCGGGACGACGCAGAGGGACCCGATTTGGGCGATCAGGATAGTTGTAATGCCCCGCTCCGCGCCGGCATTATTTATCAGGTGAGTGGGCAGAACTTCGTTCTCTGGTTCTTGCATGCCTTAATAATAATCTGAGTTTTTGCTTGCAATATTTTCATAAGAGAATGATAGAACCTACCTTGCATGTTAATGAACGAACTCACCTAGATTATCTTTGAAACGATAAGTCTGCTTAACGAAAAATCCTGAAACGCTTGTCTATGAGTGCATGAACATGTTCACTATCGTCTATGTAACGCCCCGCTCCGCGCCGGCGTTATGTATCAAGGTGAGTGGGCAGAACTTCATTCTCTGATTCTTGCACGCCTTAATAATAACCTGTGTTTTTGCTTGCAATGTTTTCTTAAGAGAATGATAGAACCTGCCTTGCATGTTAATGAACGAACTCACCTAGCTTGTCTTTGAAACAAAGTCTGCTTAGCGAGAATCCTGAATCGCCTGCTTAGAGTGCATGAACATGTTCACTATCGTCTATGCTTCGAGAGAACCATATTGTGCCTGAACGTGTTCAAGTGATAAGTCGGATTGCCCCGCAACAACGAGTGTATTCTGATGGTTCGTCTCATCTGCATACTAGAGTTTATTTGATAGTGTTCCATGCATTCGCACGCGGTCGGACAATGGCTTTTGGTGGAGAGATGAACTGCATGCGTCATAGCCACTATGGGTCACAGCTGCCATTAGCATAAGAGAATGAGTCATTGGTATGCTGTTCCACCAGCTGCCGATCCTGAGATACTCGGGGACCGTCCTGCATATAGCTAAGTCATTGTGTTGGCTTGGATAGTGACTGCCCCTAAGATTGTGCATCGTGTGTCTAGCTTTGCATCAGACCCTCGAGTCGCACGAGACACGCTGAGTACACCCTGAAACATGAACGATTGCTTGCTTGCATATTTAATATGAAACTCTGTTTCCAAATATGTTTCCAAACAAGTAAATCGACTCTGCTAGAACTGCATGAAACGAACCTAGGTAAAACTAGAAAGATCACTAGTAATATAATGTTTTATAACATGATTACTTAGTGCCTGTTTGAGTGAATGCTTATTTCTGTTCAGTTAATTTATCTCACCAGTACTTGTATAAAGTGCTGACCCACCAACAGTTTACTTGCTTGCAGGTACTGGATCGTCCGAGGAAGCGATAGGCGTGCCACAGTCCCTAAGACCCGGAATCCTGGTTTCGATTGTTGCCCCGAGAATGCTATCGTATAAGGGGGCATAATGTATGGAACGAACGTGTGCCTTGCTAAAGGAAACCCAAGTTGCCTCGATTGTCCCGAACACTCAGTTGGCTAATGCATTACATTGCAACAAGTCCCTTTCCGCTGCTTACTCGATTGATGCGATGATAGCCAACTATCAACTTAAACGATTGGCCTTGCACGGGCGCAACCCCAGGTCTGTGCCGCATCACGTCCCCCGAAAGCTCGAACGGGTCATTCGATTGGCTCCCCTTCCTTCCTCGTACCCGTGGGACGGGCGCGGTGATTCGCGTCCGGCGCGCCGAGGCACGGTGATTCGTGCCCGGTTCGTTAAATCCCGGCCGTACAGGGTGGGGCAGGGCGGAGCGGCGGCCCGGGCGGGACCGGGGCGTGACAGAATGGTATCAGAGCAGAATCGATTCTCTGGTCCAAACCGTTGCTTGACTCTGAGATACTATCGATATGTTTTTGCAAAGAGCGTTCCATACAATAAGTCCATAGATATTCTCAAAGTGCAAAATGTTTCCTGAACTTGAATTGCTTGATTGTTTCGATTGAGTACGGCGAGAGACGGCGCTATCGCTACTCGGGATATCGAGAAGTTTATCCTTGAAGTTTCGAGGACGAAACTTTTTGTTGGTTGGTAAGTATGTAACACCCCGCTCCGTGCTGGCGTTATGTATCAAGGTGAGTGGGCAGAACTTCGTTCTCTGATTCTTGCACGCCTTAATAATAACCTGTGTTTTTGCTTGCAATATTTTCTTAAGAGAATGATAGAACCTGCCTTGCATGTTAATGAACGAACTCACCTAGCTTGTCTTTGAAACAAAGTCTGCTTAGCGAGAATCCTGAATCGCCTGCTTATAGTGCATGAACATGTTCACTATCGTCTATGCTTCGAGAGAACCATATTGTGCCTGAAAGTGTTCAAGTGATAAGTCGGATTGTCCCACAACAACGAGTGTATTCTGATGGTTCGTCTCGTCTGCATACTAGAGTTTATTTGATAGTGTTCCATGCATTCGCACGCGGTCGGACAATGGATTTTGGTGGAGAGCTGAACTGCATGCGTTATAGCCACCATGGGTCACAGCTGCCATTAGCATCAGAGAATGAGTCATTGGTATGCTGTTCCACCAGCTGCCGATCCTGAGATACTCGGGGACCGCCCTGCATATAGCTAAGTCATTGTGTTGGCTTGGATAGTGACTGCCCCTAAGATTGTGCATCGTGTGTCTAGCTTTGCATCAGACCCTCGAGTCGCACGAGACACGCTGAGCACATCCTGAAACATGAACGATTGCTTGCTTGCATATTCAATATGAAACTCTGTTTCCAAATATGTTTCCAAACAAGTAAATCGACTCTGCTAGAACTGCATGAAATGAACCTAGGTAAAACTAGAAAGATCACTAGTAATGTAATGTTTTATAATATGATTACTTAGTGCATGTTTGAGTGAATGCTTGTTTCTGTTCAGTTGATTTATCTCACCAGTACTTGTATAAAGTGCTGACCCACCAACAGTTTACTTGCTTGCAGGTACTGGATTGTCCGAGGAAGCGATAGGCGTGCCACAGTCCCTAAGACCCGGAATCCTGGTTTCAATTGTTGCCCCGAGAATGCTATCGTATAAGGGGGCATAATGTATGGAACGAACGTGTGCCTTGCTAAAGGAAACCCAAGTTGCCTCGATTGTCCCGAACACTCAGTTGGCTAATGCATTGTATTGCAACAAGTTCCTTTCTGCTGCTTACTCGATTGATGCGATGATAGCCAACTATCAACTTAAACGATTGGCCTTGCACGGGCGCAACCCCTGGCCCGTGAGGCATCATGTCCCCCAAAAGCTCGAACGGGCCATTCGATTGGCTCCCCTTCCTTCCTCGTACCCGCGGGACGGGCGCGGTGATTCGCGTCCGGCGCGCCGAGGCACGGTGATTCGTGCCCGGTTCGTTAAATCCCGGCCGTACGGGGCGGGACAGGGCGGAGCGGCGGCCCGGGCGGGACCGGGGCGTGACAGTCTATGCTCCGAGAGAACCATATTGTGCCTGAATATGTTCAAGTGATAAGTCGAATTCCCGCAACAACGATAACTGTTCTGATGGTTCATCTCGTCTGCATCCTAAAGTTTATTTGATAGTGTTTCCATGCATCCGCATCGGTCGGACAATGGCTTTTGGTGGAGAGCTGAAATGCATGCGTCATTAGCCACCATGGGTCACAGCTGCCAATAGCATCAGATGAATGAGTCGTTGGTATGCTGGTCCAACAGCTGTCGATCCTGAGATACTCGGGGACCGCCCCGCATATAGCTAGTTCATGGTGTTGGCTTGGATAGATGGACTGCCCCTTAGATGTGCATGTGTGCCTAGCTATGCATTTGTTCCTCGAGTCTCACGAGACACGCTGCACACCCTGGAACAGAACATCGGCTTATCTTGCTTGCTTATTGCGTATGAAACTCTATTTTTAAAGATGTTTCCAAACAATGTAATATGACTCTGCTATCGAACTGCATGAAATGAACGTAGGTAAAACTAGAAAGATCACTAGTAATATAATATTTTATAACATGATTACTTAGTGTTGGTTTTAGTGAATGCTTGTTTCTGTTCAGTTATTTTATCTCACCAGTACTTATAAAAGTGCTGACCCACCAACAGTTTACTTTCTTGCAGGTACTGGATCGTCCGAGGGAGCGATAGGCGTGCGTCATCCCCAAGACCCGAAATCCTGGTTTCGATTGCCCCGAGTTGCTATCGTATAAGGGGGCATAATGTATGGAACGAATGCCTTTGCTAAGAGAATCCAGTCCCTCGATTTGCCCCGAATACTCAGTTGGCTAAATGTATTGCATTGCAACAATGTCCCTTTCCGCTGCTTACTCGATTGATGCGATGATAGCCAAAACACAACTTAAACGACAAAGCCTTGTGCGGGCGCAACCCCGGGCTCGCACGGTATCACGTCCCGGTATCGAACGGGCCATAAATTACCTGCCCCTTCGGGAGGGCGCCGAGGCGCGGTGATTCGCGTCCGGTGCGCCGAGGCGCGGTGGTTCGCGTCCGGTCCCGGCTGTGGAGGCGATGGTCCGTTCGGCCGAGCGGCCCCTCGTGGGGTCGGGGCATGACAACAGTGACGAGCATAATGGCCCAGCCGACCACAATTGAAGCATCCCTGATTTCGACATTCGCTAGCCTGGTGTCCTGTACGGTTGTATTTGGCACAACGCAGCCCATGATTTCCTTCCGTATTATTGCCCTAATTACCGCCATTGTTTGGACGCTTATCAGCGTTGTTTTCTCCCGTATTACTAGGACGCTTGTGATGAGAAGGCTGCACAACGCCGGCAGTAGTAGAAGGATATTGTGGTTCTAGGACGAGGGCATGGTTAAGGACTTCCCTCATCGTCTCATACTGTGGAGAGACTACGTGCGCATGAATGGAAGGTCGCATGCCACCTTCGAATCGTCTTGCTCGGCTCGCCGCATTGGGCAGATAAAAACTAGCAAACTTGGCCAGACGGTTGAATTCTATGGCATACTGCTTCACCGACATGTTCCCTTGTTGCAAACGCATGAAATCGTTCTTCTTTTGACGACGAATAGGTGGGGGAATAAACTCATCTTCGAACGCGCTACGGAAGGTAGCTCACAAAATCGTCTCGACGTCACCGTTTGCGGAGAGAGATCTTCGGTGTACATCCCACAATCATGTGCGTTCATACGAAGCTAGAGTTGGTCACAGGTGACTTGCTTGTCATCAGGTACTTCCATCCCATTTTCTTCTTCCTCTTCCATCCTCCTTCCTCCTCCTCGCCACCACCGTCTGCCTCGCTCTCCGCCACCGCCTCCGCTCTCCCTCCCCACCCCCGACCCCTCCCCGCCACCACAACACCGCCACAACAATAGCAGTAGCAGCAGCCGCGACGAGACGAGCGCGCGGCGAGCGGTTGCTGCTACTGATGTTGTTGCTGCGGCGCTGCTGCGGGGGCGAGGTCGGAGAGGGAGACGGGAGTGGGGAGGGGGGAGGGCCGCAGCCGCTCCCCGCGCTCGTTCGCCCGTGGTTGCTGATGTTACTGTTGCTACTGCGGCGGGGAGGGGAGGGGGGTGCGGTGGCGGAGAGGAGAGGTGTGGGGACTAGCGGCGGAGGCCAGCTGTCCATGGTGGGGAGAGGAGAGGAAAGATGTAGAAGATAATGGAGGAAGACATTTTCGTCAAAAAAAATTTAATTTTTTTTGTTGACCTTTATGACTGGACGGATTCTGTCAAATATAAAAAGACATGTACATTATGAAAATTTTTGTGAGATGCATTCTTAAATATTATAAACAAATTGAAAGATAACTCAAAATTTTTTTACTTTTTATTTTCTAAAATCGTGTTCCATAAACCAAACGTGCCCCTATCTTTCCAATTTTGAAACAATAATAATAATAATAATAATTATTATTATTATTATTATTATTATCATTTTAATTTCTTAGCCCCCGTGTTCCAAAAGAGGGGCCATGTGATGTGTGTAGGTGTCATCGTCCATTGTGCAAGTGGTCAACAGCTTCCAAGCCATCTCCTTTGTTGACACCAAGTTGAAGGTGTGGTGCTTATCCTGAGCAGGTGCTACGGACATAACAATTACTGAGATTCTAGTTTTAGAATATAAAATTTTAATTTATAAAATAATAAAATCTATTTTATATTTAAATTTTTAGATTTTTAGGTTCAATTTATCCACACGAGCTATAGATTGGATCTGATAATTCTAGATTCAGAATGTATAAAATTATTTTGTAGAATAGTATGTTCCAATTTAGAGTCCAATTCTAGATTTACATTTTATTTTTTCATATTAATTTTTGACCACACAATCTTTGGGATCAAAACTCATTTTATCATTCTCTACTATTCTCATACAAATCCAACTCATTTTCGTGTTTGCTTGGGATTCTTTTTTCATGAAAAATATTTCCATCACAAAATTTTCACCAATTGTAGTATTTGATAGCTTATATTTTTCATAGAAAACTATCATTTTTTTTTTTTCAAAATGATGAAAAATAAAACGTGTCAAACCCATAGAAAAATATCGTTTTTCATGAAAAATAATATTTTTTGTAAAAAATAATTACAATGAGAAAAATATATATATATAGAAAAATAATTTGGTAAAATTTAAAAAAAAAAAATTCAAATTTTTTTTTACCTTACAATCAAATGTAACCTTAATATTTTATTATTATTAATATTTTTTTTTTATCCAAGATGGAATTTTGGACACCATCTACTAAATGATGCTCTAATAATTGAGATTCAAGGTTTGGATTTGATTGAGTATATGTTTGGGAGCTGCCATGCCTCAGAAAGGGTCCAAATACTCGTCAGCCTCCTGGTCCAAATGGACCAAATCACGTTGGAAAAAAAAAAAGAAGTGTCTCTGTCATTGTTTTTGGATTGACGAACTTGACTGCAAAAAGAAACCAAACCTCTTTTTCTTCTTCTCCTCACTTTTACTATAATATAATCTTCACAAAGTCAGAAAGTCCAACAACTCATGACTTTTGCTTTTGATCTTTTCTCCCTCTAGAGAGATTTGAATTCCATGGTCTGTTTTATTTCCAGAAGCGTGGACTTCTTCTTCTTCTTCTTCTTCTTCTTCTTCTTTTTCTTTTTTTTTTTCTTTTTTTTTATAATTTTAGACCTTCGGAAATCACTATATGCTACGAGGGACCGGGGCACATGCATTACGTGTGCTCAAAGATCGAACAGAAATTAAAAATATAACTGAATTGTATTGTTAAAAAATAAAAAATAAAACTTCGAGTTAAATATTAAAATTGAGCAAATATTTATAAGATTAAAAAAAAAAATATCAAAAAATATTTGATGATTTAAATTACCAGAAAGAAATCAAAAGCACAGCTTCAAAACCTTCTAGAAAAATCAAATATCTTTTGAGGACCGGTCATATAAAATACCATAATTTTATAAAAAATAATATAGAATATGTGATATAAACAAATGAGCTTGATCGAATTCATGGAATAACAGTAATGATTTCTTAATTTACTAACAACTATTGGATAATAACATTCATGAATGATTAGAACCAAACATTCATATCACATTATGCCTTCTGTTTAGAATATGCATTCTTCTCTTGTGGCATCCGTTATAAAGAGTTGTTTTAATTTATTTATTTTTGCTATAGTTGATCTTAAACTTAAGATGAATTAAGTAATAAGAAAAAAAAATTCATCTCTAAACAACTTAAATAAAGAAATTTCTAACTGATAGTTAATTACTGAGTTAATCCTAACTTATCTCATTGAGTAAATGATATCTATTTCTAAATAATTATATTTTTTAGTAAGTTAATGTTGTACCAGATAATATTAGTATATATTTTAATGTTTTGTCTATGGTGTTTGAAAAAAAAAAAAAATTTGGATGAAGTATGTGCTTAATAATGTGAACACAAGTCTTCAAAAGAATAAATAATATTTCTCAACTATCATAAAGGAATATTGCTAGGGCAAGACAGGCTCCAGTACTCTTAAGATTCATCTTTTTTTTCGACAATATCTAACTCAATCTTCAAATAAGTTTATATTTATATTATAATTTCGAGAAAATCTGAAATGTTTAGGATACTTTTGATTGTAAGGTAGAAAATATGTACAAAAATGATTAATTTTATAAAATTACTTTACTAGAATTATTATTTTATGGAATTTAAAAATATATATATGATAAACTTAATGAGAAACTTTGACTTACCGTTCAATTTATTTATCATATTTAAGGGTGTACCCAACAGTTTTTCTATAATGTACAAGTTTTTTCATTTTTGACTGAATTCATCCAGTCATAACGGTCAACTCATTTGACCAAAAAAAATTGACGAAAATGCCTCTCCCTCATTGTCTTCTACCTCTTCTCTCTCACCCCCCCTCCTCCCCCCTCCCCACCTCTGGCAGCTAGTCCGCCCCACCCCCCTCCCTTTCCGCCCCCGCTCCTCCCGCTCCTTGTCCCTGCAGCAGCAACAGCCACGACGAGCGACGACGAGTTGCGCCTCCCCCCCCCCCCCAACACCAGCAGCAGTCGCGGCGAGCGGCTGCTGCTACTGATGTTGTTGCTGCTCTACTGATGTTGTTGTTGCTACTGCGGGGGCGGGGAGGGGAGGGGAGGGGAGGGAGGGGGGAGCGGCGGCGACGGACTGACCGCGGGGGGAGGAGGAGGGGGATGAGAGATAAGAGAAACAAGAAAATAGTGGAGGAACATTTTCGTCAATTTTTTTGGATCAAATGGATTGACTGTCTGACTGGACGAATTCTGTCAAAAATAGAAGGACTTGTACATTATAGAAAAATTGTGGAATGCACCCTTAAATATGGTAAACAAAGTGGGAGGGTAAGTCAAAAAATTTTAAACTTAATTTAAGTGTTTGATTGCCATTATTTTTCACAAAAAATATCTATTTTCTATGAAAAAAAATATTTTTTTTATGGGTTGGATATCAGTTTTATTTTTCACTATTTAAAAAGAAAATGATAAATGATAAAAAAAAAATGGAAAATAATTCAATAAAAATTTTGAAAGTTATATTTTTCATAAAAAAAAATTCCAAGCATACACAGCCATATTGCCCCTCCAAAAGCATTTGTTATTGGATCACAGTTCCCTGGTGCAAGTTATCAACATACCATATCTCATCAATTCACAATGATTTATTTGGGTAGCAAACATAACTTGTTATATTGATCCACAACAATTTACATCATGCTTATTGAGAGTCATGTCGTTCTAGGGCAACAATGGTCGCACGAAAAAGACTATGACACGAAGGTTATTATGGTACTAAAAATTTGATCAAAAGAGTTGACCGTAATTTATAAACATTTTTTTGTTAAAAGTGAAAATTTTCGTATATTATGATAATTCGGTAAATAACACCTTGAATTGTGATAATAAAAATATGATGCAGCTTAAATTTTCTCCACAGTAAATCACATACATCATTATATATAATTCCTTTAATCCTTGCAGTAAAATTGTGCAGGACGAGTATTCCTTCGGTTAGTGATTATTTTATAGTAAGATAATCTTCTTGTTTCAAATCCTCACTTGACCGTACTAGAAAAGAGACTTGTGATCTTATTATTTTTTATAGAGGTAGATCAATTTGTTGGACTATACTCCGTGAATTTTTTTAGTACTATTTCATATTATCCTCCTCTTAGAATAGATATATTGATATTATCTATGTTAGATTAAAAATTAAAAACATTCTCTAAAAATATCATTAAAATTTTGAAAGAGTCATTAATGAGTTTTGAAAGTATCGTTAAAAAAATTTTAAAGATACTTTCAGGATGATTTTCTTAACTTTTAATCTAATATGAAGGTAATATCAATATATATAATCTAAGAGGGAGGTAATATCAAATAGTCCTTTTTTTTTTTTTTACCTCTATGTCGAGTTAGTTTTTATTAGTAAAGAGATACAATATACGAAACGATATATTTTATTTTATTGTTTCAAAATTATAAGTCTCGTGTAACACTTTTCTACTCGACTTTTTTGAAAGACTATATTTTCATTATAAATTATCAATAAAAAAATATTTTTTTGGTATTATGCTGTTATTCAATTTCTATGTTTCATTCGGATAAAATCTTCTACAAAAATAAATGTATTGTACAAACACAACTTATATTTGTACGACATCACGTACGTCCAGCGACGACTTATCAATTTGTCAGAAAATAATATACTCTTATGTCAAGATAGTTTTTCACATAAAATAAGATATAATTCCGCACCTGCTCTTCGTCAAAAAAAAATCAAGGTCGTCTTCGTATGAATGTTTTAGAATAGCATGTGCATCGCTTTGCCAAAATACGGATTTTCATGTTTTATTTACTAACTTTTCTTTATTGATTTTGTAGGATCTTTTTTGTCTTCCCCAATTAAAAAAGGCATTTGACAAAGGCACTACAAAAAAGACTCAGAACAGTCTAAATTTTTACCCTTGATAATTATAAGTTTGTCACTCCCAAAAATTACTCACCGGACTGTCCACGTCCAATTGATTTTTTTTTTATAATCAGGATTGTCAAAATTTTGACAGTCCAAATTTTGACAATTCTACCAATTGGAAGAAATGTCAAAATTTTGATAGTCCTAAAATAATATGTTGATTTTTTAGGACTATCAAAATTTTGACAGTCCTTCCAATTGGTAGGACTGTCAAAATTTTGACAGTCCTGAGGGGAGGGCTACGCGAGGTGACACGAGGACGGGACTGCGTGGAGGCCGGAAGAAGGGGTGCGGACCTGCACGAGACGGAGGAGCGGGAGGAGGAGAGGGGCTGAAGAGGAAGAGGAGAAGGCCGAAGAGGAGTGGGGGAGCGAAAGGAGGAGGTCGGAGGGGGGCGGAGGAGGAGGAGAAGATCCAGAAAGGAGGATGAGGAGGAGGAGGAGGAGGATGCTGGAGGGGAGCAGAGGAGCGGGAGGAGGAGGAGGATTCTGGAGGGGGGGAGGAGGAGGATGCTTGAGGGGGGCGGAGGAGCGGAGGATGCTGGAGGGGGTGGGGGCAACGGAGTCGACCTCGCCTGCCTCCGCCATCCCTCCGAGGACTTCGGCGGTGACGGAACCGACGGAAAGATGCTCGAGGTGCGGCTCGGCGGCGGCTACGAGGTCGATGGCGAGATCGACGACGCGGAGAGGCGGAGAATTGCGAGAGAGGGAGAAGAGGCCGGAGGAGGATGGAGATGTGGGATGAGGATGGAGGTGAAGATTATGGACAGTCCTAGTAAAATTTGAACTAACCTGAATAAAAAAAAATTTAACTGGACTAGTATCAATATTGGACTAGTCCCGAGTCATTTTTGCAGTGACTTTATCATAGGCCTTAAAATAGCACCTAATATGGCAAAAGAAGTTCATTTTCTTCCTGCTATTCTTTTCCATTACCCAGAACAAGGATCATAATTTTATGAAGAAACAGAAACTAGAGCTTGGTTTTAACAATTTGATTTATTCCAAATGTTGTAGCGAAAGAGTTAACCCAATTCCATGATAACCTCATTTTTGAATATATATATATATATATAAAGACTGGACCAGTGTTTTTGGGTGACAGGACACACACACACACACACACACACACACACACACACATATATATATATATATATATATATATATATATATATATATTCAAAATGTTGCTCCAAATCATCACTTTTTGTGTGACAATTGACATGACATGTTAAATATCATTACATAACATCTAACATGACAGCTGATATGACAAATTTTACCTCAAAAAATTAACCATCCAAATTATTTTAATATTAATATTAATGTTAATGTTAATTTTTAAAATTTGTCATATCAAATGTAATATTAACTGTCACGTCAGCTGCCACATTAACTGTAACATAAAGAGTGTTGGTTTGAAAAAATACTTTGTAGAAATGAATAACATTATATATATATATATATATATATATATATATATATATATATATATATATATATAATGTTATGAGACATATGCTTATATTTCTTCATGATGTTCATATTTCTACATGAACCATGCAAATGTGGACCAATAGGAATAGAGTGTACTAGTGCACATCCCCCGAAGGTCCGTACATGCACCGTACTAGCACCACACCACTACTCACATTAATTCCTCCACATGGAATTAAATGTTCTTCTACCGTTGCTCGAACCCGCAACCTCTTGGAGGGATATGCCTCACTCTAACCACTTGACCTAGAGGTCCTTGACATATATATATATATATATATATATATATATATATATATATATATATATATATATATATATATTGTTGTAAATATGGATTATTCACCATCATGATTTTGTATATATAACCTATGACTTTTGTCATATCTTCTTTTAATTGTCACCATGATGTTAACTTCCATTGTAAGTCTAAATAAGGGGCTCTTCTCAAGTTGATTGAGACAAGTGAATGAAAAAATAATTTCCTCCATTTTCAAAATCTTAATCTCTTTACATTACTAGAATTCTCTATCTTATATATCTCTACTTTATAATATGTTATCAGCATGAATTGATCTAGAAAATAAAAGAAGGGAGAAAGATTTCTTTTTAGGAAAGAGAAGAAGAAGAAATTACTTATATTGAAGAGGTAAGTTTAATCTTGTATACTTAGATACATGTTTTAGTAAACTTATTTGATTTACATATTTATAGATTGATTATAACATGAGTTTTCTAAATCTATTTTCTCTTTTACTTCTAAAATCTAAATTTGTATTGAACATGTTCACAATTTTATTCAAAATAGAAAATTCATGATAATCTATTTAAGATTATGTATAAACCTCATGGTTATATTTGTTTTCTTATGAATTTTACCCAAATATAAAATTAATCTAGACTATCTTAAATTTTTTTTTTACTTTGAATTACATTAAATTAGTTTATGTGAATTCTAAAAAGTACCAATTCACATTGTTGTATATGTGAATTGAATTATAAGAAAGTACTCAAAATACAATGATCACATTGTTGTATATGTGAATCGAATTACGAGAAAGTACCAAAAATAGATTATTATATGGATTTTTTTCAAATAAAGGAACGAATTTTGAGGTAATTGCGGCTAAATGGATAGTTTTACAAAAATTGCAAACAACGGGATGACTCGCCAACCTAGTTGGCGATGGAAAACAAAATAGGGAGCCCGTAAACTTAGTTGGCGAGCGGTGGCGTGAAATGGGGAGAGGCCGCCAACTCAGTTGGCGGGTGGAGTGTTTGGTGTGGGCCCGCCAACCGAGTTGGCGTAGGGGGTGAGGAGATTATAGCCGTTGGCTTCTCGGGATGGGGGGGCGAATTATAGCTGTTGGCTTTTGTGGGGGGTGGAGGGAAGGAATTATAACCGTTGCACAACTGCTAATGCAAGCTTCTATATATCTCTTCATGCCTCGACCAAATCCTCCAGCACTCTCGCTCTCTCCCCTCTAGCAAAGCCTCCAGCACTCTCTCTGTCTTTCTGTCTCTCTGCTTCTTGCAAAGCTTCCAGCAATCAAAAAAAATTCTGCCTGTAGCCAAAGTTCATCTCAATTTCTTGTAGCAAAAGTTCTCAACCGTCATGGATCATAGCGTAAGAATTATATGCTCGCACGGCGGTAAAGTAAATGAGTTAAATTATGAAGGAGGAGAAAGCCACATTTTTTTAAGTTATCCGAATATTAGTTTTGAAAATATACGTAATCATATTATTGAACGTTGTTCTATTCATTACGATTTTATTCTGAAGTCTATTTTTGGTTCTAATTATTTTTTGATAGATAGTGAAAATGCATGAAATTATATTCTTGAAATTAATTCACAAACACGATATATAAAAATATATGTTATTAAAGTAGCAGCAACATTAGATAATAGAAATAGTGAATAATTTTTTGAATACCAGCATGTTAGTTCGGGTGCTAGTTCTTCTCAATAAATTGTTTCATTTTTCCAAGAAGGTCATTCATCAGATTTCTCTCAGGTTGTTGCAAATATTGTTGGTATACACCACTCTGAAATAAGAAACTTGTAAATTAATTTTTGTATCATATCTATGTATATGTAATTTTGAAAGTGTAACGAAGTCATACCAAATCATGCATGCCATCGGCAAAAGCACGCAAAGTAGAATCATCTACGGATCTACTCTTGAACCTTCGCTCCTCATATTTGTATGCTCGGTTGCTCATAAGAGGGCATACCCACCATTGCCTACAATATAAGTTACCAATGTCTGCATAATGTAAACAAAATTTTAGCAAACTATTTATACTAAATCAATTCGAATAACGAGTAACTTAGAACTTACATTCATCAACAGATCTTAGTCCGGGAGACATGTCCCTCACACTATAATTCTCTAACCGATTATTCCAATCAGCAATGGGACTAAGAATTCGATGTATTGCATTTGCTGGCTCATAACCGACAGTCGGTAGATCATCGAAAATTATTTGACTCATCCTGAATTGTCGAAGAACACGGTCTGCCGGATGATACATGGTGAACCGATCATATATAATATAAGATATGTGTAAACTAAACGAAATGATGTCCTCTTGATTTCTGGAGCATCATCTTCACATGTGTAAGGTAACCAGGTAACCTATTTAATGACATTATATCAAATAGATATGATATTTCTCTACGATCATAATTGTAATAATTTAAAGATATTTATCAGATATTTAAATAATTACCTCATGATACTGCAGTGTATCAAATTGGCTACGATAAAGTGATACACTCATGTATTGGTAGTATTGGTAATCCACTACATCTGTGGGCCATCGCATAGTAACCGAAAAGTCTCTAACATCATTGAGAATGCTAGTAACAGGCCTACCAATATATAAGTGCTTGTAGGACCAGAACTATAAAACAAAAATATGACATTAGTACAAACAAAACTTATATTCTAATCTAACTAATTTAGGTCTTTCATTTATACCCGAATCAATAAAATACATCCACAAATACTCTTGCGACTGGATCTCACAAATTCTGTCAAATTTGCGTATAAAAATGCTAGAGTAGCATCTCCCCATGCATGTTGAGTAAGTTTTGTCAAATCATCCAAGAATGGTAGAAGCTGCACATTTACCATATTTTTCGATGCGTCGAAAAATATAATTGTACCACATAAACAGAGCAAATATGCTCTAGTGCAATGAATGACCTGAAAATATTAAATGTTATATAAATACTAAATTAATTCATAAACAAACCTTAATAATTAAAATACATACCCGCATTTTATCTATATCAACTACCCCATCAATAGTGTGATGTAGGTCCATGAAGTTGTCACGAAGCCATGTAAACTTCACAAAATGGTCGTCTTTTATACCAGATGGAGGGGTAACATCGAGATACCTCCTGATCAGATCATATCCCTTTAAGTGCGGATCAAAATATATAGCGTTACCTTTAATAGGTAACCCTAGTATATTTGTCACATCAAATAGGGTGATCGTCATATCGTCGAATGAGAGTTGAAAAGTGTTGCGTTCAGACCACCAATGCTCCGCAAGACTTACAACTAGATGAAGATCGTTGATTAAATATCTAACCCAATCTATATAATAGAATCCAAAGGATTCCACCAAAGCCTTTTGGACAGAATTTAGCTTTCACGTACGATAGTTTCTTTCGGTCCGCCAATGTACATGGATCCGGGTTCGTAAACCAAGATCATGATCGAATAACTATAAAAAATATATGCATTATGTTTTATGTGAAAATTACTTAACTTGCAAACTTATCATTTAAAAAATTACCTCTCTAGTAAATATTCGACTAAATATGTGGTCTTTACGTTGCTTAATAATAAGTTCGGTAGTCGGTCCACCAGGAATGCGACCGTCATTTTGGTTAGTCATCTACAAAAAAAATAAAGTATGATCATTTATGACTCAAATATAATAAGTTTGTCAACGATTTAAAAAAACTAACTATGATCATTTACGACTAAAATATACTTACATTAGATTTTTGGGTTCTTTTTCTCCCGGTTGATCTTGCTGCTTGCAGGATAGTGAATATAGAATGTTGTATATATAGAGAAGGGTTTGATATTGTTGTGAGGAGAGGAGAGTGCTGTGAGGAGAGAAGAGTTGTGGGAGGCTGATTTATAGAGGGAGGGGGTGGGTTTGGGGGGGTCTTCGAGGGAGGGGGGGTCTTTAAAGGGGAGGGGTCTTCGAGGTAGAAGGGAGGGTCTTCGAGGGGGCAGAGGAGGGGGGTTATCAAGTCAGCAGTTATGATTCCCCCCTCTTCGCCAACTTAATTGGCGAGCGCTGCCCCCCACGCCATAGCCCGCCAACTGAGTTGACGAGCGCTGCTCCCAACGCCCTATCCCGCCAACTGAGTTGACGAGATATCCCCCCATTTGTAATTTCTCCAAACAATTTCCCTTAGGCGCGATTTGGCAAAATTTTGTCTCTTTAGATGAAAAAATCCGATTATTATATTATGATCACATTGTTGTATATGTGATATACATAATATATAATATTCTTTGATAATGTTTCATCACATTGTGGTATATGTGAAGTTCCGTAATCTTGAAAGAACTTATCGATTTTATTATTTAAATTAATTTATGCCAGAGAGATGTCGAGTCTTGCAAAGCTTGAGTTCAAAGCTCTTAATATGAGCGAAGACAATTATTTATCATGGCAATTGGATACTGACATCTATATGAAAATTTTAGGAGAATTTACAATGCCAGATACTAAGTCATGTTCAATTAAACTTATACGAGCATTATATGGGTTGAAACAATCTGAAAGAATGTGGTATAATCGTCTTAGTATTTATTTAATTAAGGAAGGATAAAAAAATAGTCAAATTTGTCCATGCGTTTTCATTAAAAAATTCGAGAATGGATTCTCTATATTAGGTATATGTGGATGATATAAACCTGATGGGGTCTCCTACAGAATTTGTAAACCCCCTCAATTATTTCTATAGATAGTCTGGTATGGGATGGAAAATTGTGTTTTAGCAGCAGATGATTGAGGTTTAGAGTAAGGTTACAGATGTCTATTTTTAAATTAAACCATTGGCGCGCCCTACCGTTGTTGAAATATTCGGAGCCCAACATCAGCCCATAAATTCCAACAGATTGTTGCACTTTTGACTTGATACTCCAATTTAGGCGTTGGACTTTTCTGTCACTCGAAATCATATTTTCTTGTGCTCTAAATTAATTGCACAATTTTTCGTAACCGAAATCTATATTAAATCCCGTGTCGCGCACCTGTGTCGTTGCCATCAATTCTGACACACCAACTCAACCCGTTGAGCCGGACCAATTAAAGGGTCCAAGACTGACACCAAGCCTACACCATTCATGACATTTGTGTCACTCCCAATTGAGGTCCCATGTGCCCCATGTAATTTAAGAGCACATGACAATTTATTCTAATTAATTTGGGGATACCAACTTTGACTAATCCTAATTTAATTCCAATGCCCATTTAATTAAGACCATGCAAAACACACAATACCCCCTCACCCTATAAAATACCAAACACCAATTCTCCCACAATTTTTCCATCATTTCATGTGTTTGTGCAAATACCCAAACTTAAGGGGCGAAATTGCAAATGTTGTGACATGTGGCACACCCTCATTGGTCAAAGCCAAATGAAGAGGCCACCGCTCTTCCTTGACCGGTCAATATCCCTCCTCCCTCTCTTTTGGATGAAGAAAACATTTCCTTCATGTGCAATCACCACCACCCATTTGAATTGGGCAAATCCCCACCATCCATTCTACCCACACTTCCCTATATAATGTCTCTTTCTCCCATCTTCCCAATGCAGGCCCTAATCCCCATGCCTAGAGAAACCCCCTCCCCCTCTCTCTCTCCTCCCTCCTTCTCCATGCAAACTGAAACCCCTCCTCCCCTTTTCTTTTTTTTCTTCTTCTCCTTCTTCCTTCCCTCATCTCCTTCCTTGGAGAGTTGATGCCCAGGACGACCACCCCCACCCCGGCCGAGACCCCTCCGGCGTGCCTGTTCTCCCCGCGTCTTCGACTGTTGCCTCGACCCTCCGGCCAACCCGACTGGCCCTCCCCCGAGCCGCTGCCGAACTGTTCCGGCCGATCCGCCATTACTACCACCACTACGACAACCTCCTCATCATCTCCGCCACCCACCACCCGCGTCGACTGCTACCATCACCGCCGGCCTCTATATCTCGACCACCTCCTCTCGACCACTCAACCACCACCCTCGTCTTCATCTTCCCCGACGAGATCCCCCGCACCGCCGTTCGTCTCCACTGCATTTGCTCCGACGGCCTACGGTATTCCTGCCACCACTCTACGCACCTCCCTCGACCTCTAGTCCTCACCCGTCGTCCAATGTGGCCAGCCACCTCAATCCGACCATCCGCCATCACCACCCCGGCAGCCACTACACCACCATCTTGACTTCCACCACCCTTCACTCCGGTGAGACCAGCCAACCAACCTCCTCCGTGCTGCCATCCCCACCACTGACAGCAGCTCGGTTCTCCGACTAGTAGCTTCCCCACGACCTCCAGTATACTCCGGCCATCACCCCCCTCCGGCCAGCGAACACCTCGCTGAGGTGAAACTCTTCTCCCCCCCCCCCCCCTCTCTATACATTTATATTTTGTTTTGTGAAGTTGTAGTGTAATACAAATGAATCTAGTGATTTATGAGGTGTGTTTAGGGATTATTTACATAAGCATTTAAAATGGAAATAATGGATATACATATGTTAGGGATTGAGATAAATGGATCCTTGTTTAGGTTTGGGATTATAAGAAATGGTTATGAACTATATGCATGGGTGGAAAATGCGAGGTTAATATTTAAGGCATTGAATATATATTGAGATACATTGAGATGTTAGGGCATTGCAATTTGTATATGCACTATTGATTAATATTGTTGAGCAAATTAAATTGTTGCGAAATAATACTATGATTTGTCATCGAGGGACAGTTGATTTAGGGTGAAAAGATGTGTGTTATCAAACCATTAATCGGTGATTTGGGGACTAAAATTAATGTTTAATTAAATTGAGTAGTAGTTTTAATGTGAAATGGAAATGATTGTATATATTTGAGGGTTTAATAAATAGTATATAATTTATTCGAGGATGATGTTTAAAATATGCGGGATAACGTCTGTGAAGATCAGGGAAAAATCAGAGGATTAAACATATTGAACTATGGAACATTGTGATGAATATAGTGAGATTGAGGATTTTGTCTGATGATTTCATACAGGTAATTAATCAGATTAGATGTAACATACCTTTAGTCAACCTTGGTCAACCCTCTAGCGTCGTGTCCCTGTGAGTTGTAGCTGAGTCTGGGCATATGTTTAGACGTGAGTCACATCCTTGTTTGCCGCGTGATAGTTTATTGATTGAGTTTGTATCTCATCTCTAGGTACTACGGGACCTGCGGACTTGGACGTAGTACCGGCTCCCCGTCATCAGCAGTCGGACGCAGACAAGTGTACCTTGCCACCCTGTATTTCAGTTACAGATATTTATTATTTCATTATGTACATTGTGCGCGTGTTTGATTTAGATCGTTGCTTCGCGTCCGGATCACAATCGGGTGCAGACGTTCGTCGTAACGTCTTGTAACGAATGTTAGATGTTCGTAATACCTCGATGTACGTACCTGAGTATATCGTCACCCCAGGACACATTCATACACTGTTATCGTGCCAGATTTCCTGTATCCTGATACTGACATCATGACCGGAGACTGGGACGACCTTAGGGTCGCGTCTGTTGAGTTATTTCTGTGTGACGAGACTGTTAGATAGAGGTTCAGGTTCAACGCACAATCGTTGACCGCTTGGGATGGGGAATACAGTTACTAGATATTTGGGCTCCTCTGCACGCGCTTATATATGTATATGTACTATTTCTGTAGTGATCCTGTATCTAGTGTAGTTGTATCACCCGTGCGACTCTTTGCCCGGAGCTGCGGTACGTCCCGTGTGTCTCCGTGTCCGGAGCTACGGTTTTATTTTGGATAGCCCACGCGTCGAACATTGTCTTCAAACTGTGTCACACTTAGTTTGGTTATGCTAGATTACACCATCGTTGCACTTGTACTTTCTGTTGTACTTTGGCATGCTGTATTTTTGTACCTTGTTACGTCCCTCTGAGGACCTGGTCCCTTGCCAGTTTTGTAGCATAGACGATTACGGAGCATTTGGAGTTGCTGATGGAGTGGCATGGCTTGCGGGCATTGTACCAGGTACTCATATCACTTCTACCGGCATTATGGTTACCTTGTTCATATTGATTATTCATCTGCTGTTATAGCCTAGTTTTTATAGACTCATATTTCTTCTCGAGTCTATTCGAGTTGGTGTGTTATTGGGCGACCGATTTTAGCACATGTAGCTCTTCTTGTATATTTCTGTTCATTGTGGATTGAGACATAGAGGTTTACATTTATGGGATATTTAGATAATGCCCTTTATATTATACAGCTTATACGTATTCGAGTCAGAGCAGACTCTGGTCGAATGTGTAGCTAGCGTGTCACGTATTCCTGGTCCTATGTATTTTGGGACTGGGGCGTGACAGAATTGGAGAAAACTACAAACTATTTGAAGAAAGAATTTGAAATAAAAGACTTAGGAAAGAGAAAGCCTTGTCTCGGTTTGCAAATAGAACGAAGTTGCAGTGGAATATTAGTGCATCAATCCCGATATTTTGAAAAGATTTTAAAACGATTCAGAATGGACAAACACATTCACTAAGTACACATATGGTTGTACGGAGTTCGGATTTGAATAAAGATACATTCCAACTAAAGGGAGAAGAAGAAAAAGTTTTGGGTCCTGAAGTACCGTATTTAAGTGCTATTGAAACACTACAATAACTAACACAATGCACAAAACCAGATATTGTTTTCTTTGTTAATTTATTGTCTAGATATAGTTCTGCACCTACACTTAGACATTGTAATAGAATTAAACACATTGAGATATCTTCGTGGAACAACTGATATGAGATTATTTTATTCATGTTATTCCACTAACAATTCTTGTCTAGTTGGTTATGCATACTCAAGTTATCTTTTTGACCCTCACAAGGGGTTGCTTCCAAACAGGTTATATGTTTATTAATAACCATGCTGCTATATCTTGACGATCAACAAAGCAAGGTTCAGTAGCAACTTTCTCTAACCATGCAGAATTAATTGTACTACATGAAGCAACAAGAGTGTGTGGTGTAATGCCCCGCTCCGCGTCGGCATTATGTATCAGGTGAGTGGACAGAACTTCGTTATCTGATTCTTGCACACCTTAATAATAATCTGAGTTTTTGCTTGCAATATTTTCATAAGAGAATGATAGAACCTGCCTTGCATGTTAATGAACGAACTCACCCAGCTTGTCTTTGAAACGATCATGTCTGCTTAACGAACGCTTGTCTAAGAGTGCATGAACATGTTCACTATCGCCTATGCTCCGAGCGAACCATATCGTGTGCCTGAATGTGTTCAAATGATAAGGCGGCTTGCCCCCGCAACAAGGATTATAGTTCTGATGGTTCGTCTCGTCTGCATACTAGAGTTTATTTGATAGTGTTTCATGCATTCGCATCGGTCGGACAATGGCTATTGGTGGAGAGCTGAATTGCATGTGTCACGGCTGCTACAGAGATAGTGGAAAGCAATCATGAGTCACAGTTGCCAATAGCATCAGATAAATGAGTCATTGGTATGCTGGACTAACCGCTACCGATCCTGAGATACTCGGGGACCGCCCTGCATATAGCTAGTTCATCGTGTTGGTTTGGATAGAGAACCGCCCCTAAGATATGCATTGGTGTCTAGATATGCATTTGTCCCTTGAGTCGTTGAGTATAGCTCACGAGACACGCTGCGCACACCCTGAAACGGAACGAACGGCTTGTCTTGCTTATTGCATATGAAACTCTGTTTTTAAAGATGTTTCCAAACAATGTAATATGACTCTGCTATCGAACTGCATGAAATGAACATAGGTAAAACTAGAAAGATCACTAGTAAGGTAATATTTTATAACATGATTACTTAGTGTTGGTTTTAGTGAATGCTTGCTTCTGTTCAGTTGTTTTATCTCACCAGTACTTATAAAAGTGCTGACCCACCAACAGTTTACTTGCTTGCAGGTACTGATCGTCCGAGGGAGCGATAGGCGTGCCTCAATCCCCAAGACCCTGAATCTGTGTTTCGATTGCCCCGAGTTGCTATCGTATAAAGGGGCATAATGTATGGAACGAATGCCTTTGCTAAGAGAACACAGTCCCTCGATTTGCCCCGAATACTCAGTTGGCTAAATGCATTGCATTGCAACAATGTCCCTTTCCGCTGCTTACTCGATTGATACGATGATAGCCAAACACAACTTAAACGATGAAGTCTTGTGTGGGAGCAACCCCAGGCTCGCACGACATCACGTCTGATATCGAACGTGCCATAAATTCCCTGCCCGTCGAGAAGGTGCCGAGGCGCGGTGATTCGCGTCTGGTGCGCCGAGGCACGGTGGTTCGCGTCCGTTTCCGACGGGGGAAAGGCGGTGGTCCGGGCGGACCCCTCGCGGGGCCGGGGCGTAACATAATGGTATCAGAGCGGATTCGATTTCTTGCCCAAATTTCGTTGCTATGACTCTGAGATATGATCGATATGGTATTGCAATAGAGCGTTACATACAATAAGTCCATAGATATTCTCAAAGTGTAAAATGTTTACTGTATTTGATTTGCTTGATTGTTTCGATTGAGTACGGCGAGGGATGGCACTATCGCTGCTCGGAATATCGAGAAATTTATCCTTGAAGTTTCGAGGACGAAACTTTTTGTTGGTTGGTAAGTATGTAATGCCCCGCTCCGCGTCGGCATTATGTATCAGGTGAGTTGGCAGAACTTCGTTCTCTGATTCTTGCACGCCTTAATAATAATCTGAGTTTTTGCTTGCAATATTTTCATAAGAGAATGATAGAACCTGCATTGCATGTTAATGAACGAACTCACCTGATACATAATGCCGACGCGGAGCGGGGCATTACATAATTATTAAGGCGTGCAAGAATCAGAGAACGAAGTTCTGCCCACTCACCTGATACATAATGTCGACGCGGAGCGGGACATTACATGTGGTTGAGATCAATCATTCAT